>QAOA01000580.1:1315038-1448578 GCA_003255065.1 Cercis canadensis | reverse complement strand
TAATTGACCAACGAAGCAGAAACACAAAGATACAATATATAAAAAAGAATATTTTTATTCAATATCATAAATAATATTATATCACAAATATAAATATGTTCCAAAATGTGTATTTATAAGTCTCAAATTTATTAATTATAATAAATAATATAAATACTTTTATTTGTCATTTTTTATTATAATATAAATACTATTTGTAAATTAATAACTAGTCAAAAGAAAAACAAAATATCTTCTCCGACCGCCACGTGCATCACCTCTAATCGGGACCCACGTGTTATCCATTCACTGTTTTATTCAGCAAAACCCTCGTAGAATCCTGAAAAGTTCCTCTTGTATTCTGTTTTTTTGGCTGTTTTATAGGACAAGCGTTGATGAATGAGGGCTTATCGGCTTGTTTCATTCATCGTGAACTATAGAGAGCTCTTTATTGTGAAGGAGCTTCCTAACTGCCTCAGCTTATGCTTGTTAGAAAAAATGGAACACAAATCAAAACCCAGAGCTTATGCTTTATGCCTTTCATTAATGCCACTTATTTTTTCTATTTGTTAGACATCTTTTAGCTGATCACAGCCTTTCGCTTTTCCATTTGTATTCTTTTTAACCAAAATGCGGTTGGTTTTTTTTTCTTTCTTCTTTTTTCTCTTAGTTAGATTGAATTGATAACGAAGTTCTAGCCTTTCTCTCTTTCCTTTTTTTTTTTTTTTTTNTTTTTTTTTTTTTTTTCCTTTTTCATTTTCAGATCGGATTGGATTGTGCATATGAGAAAGGAAACTTTTTTATAACGCCCATTTTCACGGGGGAATTGAGTAATTTCCTATTTGGGTTCAATTTTGAGCTGCTTTTAGAGCAATTCGTGGTTTTCTGTGATTCCTTGGGGAACTCAGGGGCTGGTGATCGGAAATGGGTTTAAGGGTCTCTCCGTATCCGAATTGTTGGCAGGGAACCCCCTTTTCTCTCCGTCATTCCCTGAAGCCAGCTGGTGCAATTCCTTCTTCTTCACTGAGAAATCTTAGTGACAGTAACGGTGCTCTGCCATATTGTTTGCTTTATGGGTCTGTCTTTCGTGGCTCGAGGAATTTGAGGATGGAGAGAGTAAAGCGAGCTTGCAGTGCCCGTTTTGATGAATCCGAGGATGATTGGCTCGATTTGCTTAAGGAATTGGCGAAGAAATATGATCTGAATATACCCAGCGACGACGACGATGATAAAGTCTTCAAGAAAATTTCTTATCCAATCTCTGAGAATACCCAACAAAGACAAGTGAAAAGTAGCTCAGAGAGAGGTTCCTTAGACCAATTTCGAACATTGAAGCCTGATACTTTGGAGCCTTCTGAACTGGGTATTCAGCCAAAGCCACCGAAATGGCCGGAAAGGGACGAACTTTTGAGACTGAACTTTGAGAGGAAGATAAACAGTGTAGGAATTCCTCTTTCACTTAGGATAGTTCAAAAGAAGCTAAAATGGCAGAAGGGTATCAAAGAGGCAAGTGAGTATACATTCTGTTCTGTGAAGAAGAGCTTCTCCTCCATGGTGTTCATCATCCAAGAGCTTCAAAATTATGCTTTGCAAATAAGGGAGAGTCTGTACTGTGAAGATTTGAAAGGTGTTATGGCTAAGCTGAGAAAGGACATGGATGCTTCCTTTGTGTGGCTCTTTGAGCAGGTTTTCTGGAAGACACCAAGTCTCATGGTCTATGTGATGGTTCTCCTAGCCAACTTTTCTGTATTCTCAATGGATAAGAACGCTATTATAGAAGTCACTCCTTCGTCTATGATCACGGAGGTTCTATCCTTGACGGAGAATAAGAATAAACAACACTCAGAAGATGAGCTATCTGAAGAGAAAATGATCAAGTTCCAGTCCTCAGTGCCTCCAGAGCTTGAAGGGGATAAGAAAGAGGAATATACCAGAACACAACTTCATTACAAAAAGGCTCTATATCATGACCCCTATAATGGACTTCTGCTCTCTAACTATGCACAGTTCCTTTACCATGTTCTTCGTGACCTTGATAAGTGAGTTTTCAAAACCATTTGTCTGATATAATCTCATTTTACTTGCTTATTCTTATATGCAGTTAGGGGTAAGTAGTTTTTATTTCTTTTCTCACAATCATGACTGTCACCACATTGTTCTGGTAGTATCATTAGACATGAGAGAGATGTCATCCCAGTTTGAGTGCAGGGAAGTGACATTTTGCAATGTTGGGAGGAATAATACATATTAATGTTATATGAACGCATTGCTATTGGTAATTTCTTGGATGGAAGCATGGAAATGAAGCTTTAGCATCAAGAATTCCTCTCCCCCTCCCTCTCTCTCTCTCCTCTTCTTATCTTTATGAGTATAGCTGTGTGGAAGGTATTGTATTGCTGATTTGTTTGTCGTCTTATACAAGTTCAATGTGGGTTTGCAGGGCAGAAGAGTACTTCAGGCTTTCGGTGCTTGGGGAGCCACCAGATGCAGAGGCATTTAGTCGATACGCAGACTTCTTATGGCGGGAAAGAAACAATATCGTGGCGGCAGAAGTGAGATATGAGCAAGCAGTGAACGCTGATCCATTCAACAGTCACCATGCATCCAAGTTAGCCATTTTTCTTTGGAGCACTGGCGCAGAAGATACATCATACATGCTTTCCTAAAAGGTGATTCGTTGACAGATACGTCAGTAATGAAAGATGGTACTTCTTGGCAGCATGACATGGCCAATTTTAACATCCATGCGCCATGAATTTGTATTCGTCAATCTTTATATTTTTCTCGGGAATAGGTGTTGATATAGTTAGGATATTAGAGAGAGAGAACAAAGTTTGTGGCTTATATTTGCACACAGTTTGCAAGCTCTACTTTTTGAGAACAAAGTTTGTGGCTTAATTTTAACACAGTTTGCACACAGTTTTCAAGATGTTTACACTTGCAGAGAAATTATGTAGTTTCCCCTATGAATGGGAATCAACATGGTCGATGTGATCTCCAATCCAACCTCGGTCATTTGTTTCATTAGTGAGGAATTAAAATGCCATTCTATTTTGGCAGTCTTGATAGCTATAAGTCACAAATCTGTGCTTAACCACATTGTAGCTTGGGCTCCTTAATGCCTTTGAGTAACGTTATTCTCATCTCTATATATTCACAACTTTTCACCACTAAGTCACAGTTTTAAAATTTTGCCAACGGTTCAGATTTCATACGACTCTTTCAAGTGATGGGATAAACATATCTCAATGCTTTCCCCCCTTTCATATGTGGATCTTTACCACAATAAACTAAGCCCTCAGACTTTTTTTTTTTCTTTTTTAAATGGAAACTTTATTAGAACCCTGCATGTTTGTCACCTCTCCCGTAAAAACAAACTGATCTTGCATGAGAACAATCCAAAGAGACTGACCAAAGTCATTAGTACACGGTTATCTCTAGACTCTAGACTCCATTTCAGTATGTAGGTAGACTGATAAATTGATTAATGACAATGAACTCAAATTTCCAAATAAAACGCAACCGCCAAGTGTCAATTTTATTATGGTTAACTGAAAATTCAATCTAAGAACCTGCTCAGCTGGGGCTTCAGTGGGGAGAAAGGAATAAGGAGGAGAGGGGAGAGGGGAGAAAGGAGAACTAGTTTAGTGCACACATACAAACCCCACAAAGGAAAAAAAAGAAAAAAGGTAGTAGAGCAAATGACAAAAAAAAGTACCAAAGTGGAAGGAACTTCTTCATAAGGGTGTAATATTCCGTGATTCTACAACCAAATCATGTGACAAAAAGCACCCCAGGATGGCAGCAGCCTTGTATTACATGCCATGAATACAATAAATCAATCTAAGGAATTTGCTATACTAGCTTTCCCCGCCAAAATGCGTGAATTGTGTATAAAATTCAATATTATACAGCTATGTAACTAATAAGAATGAGGTAACTCAACTAGCTAATTCAAGATAGTGGAATTTCTAAAACTGCAAAGAGAGTCAAAATCCAGCTTCACCAAAACCAGATATTGCGGCTATCAACAGCCTTTACTGAAGTTGATACCAAGGGCATCCGTCCATACTCGGCAGCAAATCTGTTTACGCACTCTGTTCTTCTTTCACTGTGACCTCCCAAGCTACTGATTCCAGTTGATCCAATCTCAAATATTTTACCTGTAAAGGCGAAGTTGACATATATCTATGAGTGGGATATATCAACTC
Source organism: Cercis canadensis (assembly GCA_003255065.1). Lineage (NCBI taxonomy): Eukaryota > Viridiplantae > Streptophyta > Magnoliopsida > Fabales > Fabaceae > Cercis > Cercis canadensis. The sequence continues at coordinate 1,444,388 of QAOA01000580.1, read as the reverse complement.
TGGTTTTAAACTATTCAAAAGAGTGGTAACAAGGTTGACGCCATAATATGATTTACCACACATGAACAATTGAATATCAATCATGGCCATGGTTTATAATTCCAAAGGAATTTTTCCTTTTTTTTGTTGGTGTGGGGAGGTATTCTAAGATCAGAAAAAAATTTCAAATCACCAAACAATACATGCATACTATATGAAATAGAGCTAATTAACACTTCCTATCACCAATTGAGAGGTGGGGTTATTAGTGGAAATTGTAATATTTTTAGAGGGTCAAGTATAAAAAGTTATAAAAATCCTACGGCTCCAGAAGAGAATACTTTTAAGTTTCACAAGCTAAATATATAATTTTCAAAAGTTCGGGCCCCCTCCGCCTCCCCACCTTACTTTTGCCCCTGGCTCCAGTGGTTTACAATCTAAGGATGCCTTTAGATTGACAAGTATGATGATGATGATGAAGAACAGAATTGACTATTGGAACTTAACATATATGTTCCAGTAAATTGCAATTAGTTTCCAAATCTGTTTAAGTTGTGTTAGCAAATGGTGATCTTCAGCTGCATGATGCAAATCTCCTATTCCCTTCTTTTTTTTCCATCGTTAGGAGGGTAATAATCACAGCAATCAGATCATTTATGTTAATAAATCCACAACCTACAACCTGTGAGGGGAACGTGAGGGAGGAAGTACAGAACGGAAAGGAACCTTGTTTCTACTGAAAAGCTGAAGTATAATTGATTCCTTTTGCCCAATGGTCCACCTCTTTATTCAAAAATATTCATGTTACCAAACTAAATTATGCTAGAAAAAGGAGGGGGGGAGAGAAAATATCTCTACAATTCTCCATGAACTCTACAAATTACAACTAGCTCTAGCATCAATCAGTTGAAAGCACAAATCTGTGTCTATCACGTTTGTCTTTGGATACCAATTACCATATAGATTTCCGGACTCCCCAGCCATTAAATTACTTTTACAAGAAGTTGTTCATCCCCAAAAACTACCAATCAGAAAATTTATGATAACTTCTTCATAAAAGACAGTTCAATGTAAAGCAAGAGCAATATAAAGTCACTCTGAGCTAGTATAGTGAACGAACCTAAGAATAAAACAAGAACAATGAAAAAGCTACACAAAGAAAAATCTACAAAAAAAAAACATCCCAGGAAATTACAAGAAATGGCATCTTTAAAAGTATTAAGTGCCTTCATCAGTATATGGAACCAAAAATGCTGATCAACAGTTATGTGATTTGTTTTCAATATATCAATTACCTTTAACCCATATTGGGGGTGCATCAGTAGCATTTGCAACAAGGAAAGACATCGCGACGTCTTCACAATTCCTGGTAAATTCATTAACTTATTAATCAATTGAAATTACATAGCTTGGAAAATTTAAATCTGAAACACAGGAAGACAGCAAGTATCCAGTAGTTAAGATAAAGTACCTGTTTTTGGTTACATATTCTCTAATTGATGCTGGCATCTCATTTGTGTAAAGATTGAAATACTTTTTGTGGAAGAATGCTGCCTTTGAGAGTACCATGCTGTATGTACCCGTCCACCACACAGACCACCATCCACCATATCTAAATTTATTACCATCAACTTTCTGCAAGTCAGCATAAGAAGTTTCAGATATTCTCCACACAGTATGTCTAATCTCATCAAAAACGAAAAAAAAAATTAAAAAAGAAACCTAGGTGATTGCATATTCATGAAAAAGAAAATATTAAAATCACTAAAAATGAAAATTTCACATCAAGATAAGTAGATGGACCATACGAGACTAGTTTCATGAAATTCAGATCACCACATAAATAGATTCTTTCTTCTATCACATCAGTTCAACTTTCTTTTCCTCTAAAATTGGAATCTCCCTAAAAATGATGTAGCCGGTCCCAGTTAATGATGAGGGCCAGTTAGACATGGTAGATCTTTATCATTTTTTATGCCATTTAGACATCATGGTCAAATTTGAAATAGATCTGTAACATATTGGTGAAGCAAGTTTAGTTCCTACATTTTGCAGGCGTCAACATCTTCGAAGGTAAATACAATTAGATAACCTGGCCAGTTAGAAGTCATAACTTCTATACAAAAGTTTTGCTATAATTTAAAATTATCAGACATGGTGGATAAGAGTACATAAATCCATACCGATGAATCCAACCAATGGGCACGAGGTACAAATCCCACCATTGTATCTGGTGCACTTTGCCAAACATCAAATGCAAATTCGACTGAAGAGCAAGGAAATATGACATCATCATCAATAGAAAACACAGCATCAGTCTCCAAATCCTCAATTTCTTTAAATCTATTGTTCAAACTGTCTTCCTCGTTGATATCAAATTTCAATTTGAGATGCCGCCCATCTTTAGACTTGGACTGTAGAACACGGTGTAAAAATTTTAAAAGAAATTCTGAAGGAGGATTCGGTTCACTCCACACAATATGTATTTCTTCAAGCCGAGGACATGATGAATAGTGCATGATGGACTGCTTCAGAAGATCATATCTCTTCCATGTGTTCATTACGATAGAATATCCTTTCCTATGATCAAAATATAAAATGACAATGAGGTCTCTGATGTTACAACCAACACACTCTGAAGTAAAATGAAAATCATTGGAGAAACTCCTGCCTTTATCTCACTTTTCAACAAAAAGACATATAAGAGGGGGAGGTTCCTTAATTAATGGTCAAATAAAACAATATCCAACAGTAAACTAACTGAGAGTGAATTCAAATACTATTACACGATAGAAGCACAGTGTAGAGTCAGCTGCAGAGAGCCTACAAATGCAAGAATGGAAGATTTTAATTTGAACACTGAACCCTGATAAGATCCATAAATTTGAAGGGGCCCTCATCATTCTCATTTTCAAAGTCCAACACACTCAAAAGTTATCACTTTGCAGAAGAGGGAGGACAAGCCAAGTTTCCATCAGAGACTGATATATCTCATCAACAGTTCATCAGATGCATCATTATCGACCCAAGTTCTAGTACATAAGCACAAAAAAGAAGCCAAACTCCAGATAATAGCTGAGCCCACCATATCAATATGAATAATAAAGAGATCAAAAACTGGAAAACCAAAATATCAATTTTCAAAAATTTCCAGCAATCAAGAACTTGTTCAAACGTCTAAGCCCATGAAATTGTTGTGAAACAAGCCACCTAAAAAGTACTTAATATTTCCAAAGTGAAGGACGCAGACCATCAATTGTTTTCTATTTTCTCTCTATATTGAGCTGACAGGGAGAAGGAATAAATTTTATTGCAATAGCAAATTATATCTTTATTATCCTTCAAAGCCAAGTAATCTGCTAGTTCTAACCCATTCCTGAAATAGAAAACATATACACATTCCCACTTTTAAGTAGAGACTGGGCAGATACCCCTTCACAGTAATTCTCTATTCCTAAAACAGGAATGCGTTTCCAAATTCCAAAATAAGACCCATGAACATCAGAATATATTAGAAAGCCATCCAAATATCTACTTTTGATTACTTATCGATAACTTTATTTGCTTTCATTTATTAATTAATGTATTTATTCATTTCGCTAAAGAAATGAAACGAAAAGAAGAAGTTGAAAAAATCATAAGGATTTTTGGAACCGTATCTGATCTGACACTTCCATAAACTTCAGTAAGAAAACTATTAACGTTTAATGTTTCTTACACATAAATCTTTCCTAAAATTTTCTTACCAAAACTGAATCGATCTTAGTAATTAATAAAAATATAGTTGGTGTTGTAGTCAAAGCAAACTTTATCCAATACGTTCACAAAAAATGGAAACTATCACAGCTAAGATGTGGAGTTTTTATTAAGTAAATAACCGATTAATCCAAAAATTGAAAGCCATTAAGCACCAGAAAGACGGAATGTTCTGGGTTCTGGCAATCTACGAACCTTGAAGCAGAGTAGCGACGCAAAGCAGGACTTTGATTGGTCCATATAATAGCCGAAGCACTGCTGGTAAGCACGATCACCGTTAACGCAATGCAACAACAGAGCAGAAGCTTGATCTTCACTGATTTAATGGTTGAGATCACGAGTTGCCGGAACTTCTGCTCTTTCCGACGATGCAACCAGCAGCTCCCTCTCATCACCGCGCGCGGGCTTTGCTACCTATCTATATCGTCGAGAGTGAGTACTCGTGGCCCAAGCCGATCCCTCCGAGTCTGACCCGCCCGTTTCAGAAACGAGTCGACTCGTCCCCCATCAACCGGTTCTGCTTCTCGCCGGTGCTGTCCGGTTCTCGGAGAGTTGAAGTTTCAGGGAGGAAAGGAAATGCTCCGGTGCAGCGGAGGTGTATGGAATGAGGTGGCTGCGTTATTTAAAGCATCGAATCTAAGTTTCCCACTATTATGCTTCACGTCTGAAAGCAACGTCCGTAGTATACATTTGATTTTTCGTCTCAGATCAGAAGGAAGAAGCGAAGGGGAAGTCGGTTCCATTGGTTGGGCACAGAGAACATGTGGAGTGTGTCACGGGTATACCCAAATCAGATGTTGCGCCACGTGGACACCTCGTGAATCGTCTGATGGACGATATGGGATCAGGCTAGCCCCTCATCGTTGACATTAATCCCAAAAAAAAAAAATGAAAACCTTCTCTTTTTTTTTTGGTGCAGTAAGAAAGTGACAGCAATGTAATTTTCTCAGGAAAATGGAGGGGAACAAGAAGGAAAACTAGTTTAGAAGGTTTAACAAAATGAAGAGAAAACAATTTCAACGTACATTACGTCGGTACGCTTGATTATTCTTTGAGGCTTTCCAATTTTGACTTTTTCAACTTTTTTTCTTTTTAATTTTGCGAACTGATTATGAGTTTATACCTAATGTGGATCTAAGTAGTATTCAAATGAGGTATTCATTGACTGAGAAATTTTTTGTTAATTGTTTAAATATAGAATTATGCTACTCAAACATCAATTTAAATTTATATATTTAATAACACTTTTTTCTGTAACCATATTTGAAGTTAGGTAGAGCATTAGATCAGTTAAAATTTTAATTCGACGGTTCAAATTAGTTTATCACCATGAAATATGCACTTAATAATATATAACAGGATTTGTTCTTAAATATATAAACTAACAGTATTTTTCCTTTTGCTAAGCAAAGGTATTTTTGTTTGATTCAATAATTTTAATGTAAACTAATTTTTTCTTTGTCTCTTGTATTTGTCCATAACATATATGATATGGCCCTTCTTTATATTCAAAATTTAAACAGATATCTTCTGAATTTTGAAGATATCCTACAACTTACTCTAATTCATTTAGTAAACCATAATTAAATGAGACAAAAATGATATAAAATGCCTATAATACCCTCATTTAGTAGTTAGATTATGACAATTAACCAACAAGCGTGTAGATCAGCTGGTAAGGGGTTGTTCTAGCTTAACCAAGGGTCTCGGGTTCGAGCCCTTGGGAATGCAGCTGCGTCTGTTGGGAGAGCTTTACCGCCCTTGTGGTCCTTCCCGGCTCGAAACCGGATTAGTCGGGCGAAGCCCGGACACCGGTGGGTAACCAAAAAAAAGATTATGACAATTAAACTCTAGAAACAAATATAAGCAATAGCGATCAAAGTGAAGTGATTAAGCAAGAGTGCGATGGTGTGCATATGATGTTTTGTGCTATTTTTGTCTTCTTAAAGTAAAGTGATTAATTATTATATTAGATTAAATATCAAAATATTATGTTTACCGTTGGATCCAATTAATGATATTTAACATTTAATTGATCAATCATTAACAAAAAAAATGTATTTGCATTTTGCATGACTCATCCAGTTGATAATTTTAAAGTCATGATGTGAGAGTTTTGAAACATCAATTTCGCAGTCTTATTTGACTGCAATAATATAGGGCAAGAGACCTCTAGTTTTATTTTAAATGAATGTGAGTAGCCTTCTATTTCACATTTGTTTATGTGTGACCTCTTTGTTGTTTTCCTCTCTTTCATGATGACTGGACACATAACAAAAATTGGACCTCAATATCCTGTGTCTTATGCAGGTCTGAGATGATGCCACTGAAAAAATAAACTAATCGGCTTTGTCTCTATGTCCATGTATCTATGTCACTATCTGGTTAAATATAGGTATTCTGACCAAATNATATTTATTGAAGGTTGTCAAGGTTTATTATTAATTTGTGATTTAAAAATGCATTAAGTCTCTTATGATGTACAATCAATTCAAAGTTAAATTCTTAATTACCTTTAACCTAAAAAAAAAAGATAATGACTACCCTATAACCTAATATGAAATTTTTGTCATTCATTTTTTATTAATCAAAGTAAACCCTTGTGGATCACGCAACAATGGATTATTTCCACACTCAAGTTGTAAAGGTAATTAATCAAATAAGAGTCATTATAAATAGGTGTTTGTTAAGCTACAACCTCTCTAAGAGAGTATGTAGCTCTACTCACTCATCTCATTTTAGAGTTTTGGTGAGACTCACATAATAATTTTGGTTATTGTGACGATCTTAAAAAATTAAATCACTTAGTCACATAATGCCTTTAGGATAAATTTCTTATGATGTTTCGGGCCACTTCTGTAACTACTGTCATTGTCTCGGCCACGCAGCAATTTTTTGCTAATAGCAAAGACAGAATATATAACCGTGATTAAAAGTGGGAGTACGTTACTTCCATCTAATTTGATGAATTTTGGTGGGACCCACACGATAAATTTAGTGTCGTTATAAAAATCTTAAAAAATTGAATTATTAAATATGTCTGAGAATAGATAATTATTTATAAAATACAATAATTGTGTGATATAGAAAAATATGTTAATTTTTTTTTTTTTTTGTATTATGTTATTTTTAAATTTTATAAAAAATTGTATATTCTATCACATAATAAAAAATTAAATTTTTTAAAATTTTTATAACAACACTAAATTTATTAAATAGATCCCAACAAAACTCATCGAATAAAATTAGAGATAACGCTACCCATCTTTGGTGAGGATAGGATAACAATCACCGTATAAAAAACAATCAGAGTTGATGTCATCTTTTCTGGTTTCGTATGTTCAAATAATTTAATAATCATTGCATACAAAAAAAAGTAATCATTGGGTTTATCAAACAATTGATACTGAAGCCGACCAAGTCTTTCTTTTGGTTACTGAAGCCCACTAAGTCAGGTCTATCAAACTTGGGACCATAGCCTAATGGAAGCAGAACATATTGGGCCTCAGAACCCAAACTATGGTATTCGGATTCAAGAGATTCAAAATAGCCCATATCGTTGGGCTGGCACATGTAACTAAGGAAATATATATGGGCCCATTTAACCTACAAGTTTCTCGTGTTTTTTAAGTCAATGACGAATTATTATTATTTTGTGAAGATAAATCAATGACGCATTATTGTAACTTTAGGTTAACCCTTATCGGATTAGCCTGAACACGACCCGCAGACCCGTTTTGTCATCCATATCGATGGCTGAAGCCCACTCTAGTTTATACTTTATAGGGTTGAATGCAGATTATATAAACGTCAGTGTGCAACAAGATGAGTATCAATATCAATACCCTTACACTATATTGGGTCATTTAATTTGGATTTTGATAGAATGTGTTATGGGACCCATAACATCTTCCCTATATATATCCAGCGCNCATTAGGCTAGTGGAGTGTCTTCAATGGACAAGCCATTTGGCTGACGGCATGTCTCCAAAGGACATGCCATGCTATGGAGTTTCTCACGGGCGAGCCCACCGGACATACCATTAGGCTAGTGGAGTGTCTTCAATGGACAAGCCATTTGGCTGACGGCATGTCTCCAAAGGACATGCCATTTCTCTAATGGCACGTCTCCAAGGGACATGCCAGCACGTCCGTTTCTCTTCCTCGGCCTCTGCTCTCATGTGGGTCCTAGCTATGCCAAATGACATGTCTTGTGGGGACACGCCGCGGGGCCAACGGCATGTCCCCACTAGACATGTGCGTCTGACACGTCCATTTTTGTCTTCGTCCGGGGAAATTGCGTGACTCCATTGGCTATTGGCGTATCCAAACCCTATAAATTACCTCTGCGAAGAGCNTAATCCTTTCTTTCCGTATAGATAGAGTTGAGCAAAGTAAACTAGTGACTTTCTCTATGCAGAATTTGGATTTGATAACTTGCACCCTCGTAAAGAGATGTTGCTCACAGACCAATAGAATAGTTCCACCAACAAAGGGTTTTGGAAATTGGAATGCAAATTAGCTGATAATCCATATTATAAAACTAAGAGCATGTGAGTATTGAGTCATCAACAAAAACCTGTGGCCCTAATTTCTTAGACGGTCTATAGTGAGTGACTATCACATATTTAACATAGTTTTCTCTCACCAACTTTGANTGTTGCTCTTCGCAGAGGTAATTTATAGGGTTTGGATACGCCAATAGCCAATGGAGTCACGCAATTTCCCCGGACGAAGACAAAAATGGACGTGCCAGACGCACATGTCTAGTGGGGACATGCCGTTGGCCCCGCGGCGTGTCCCCACAAGACATGTCATTTGGCATAGCTAGGACCCACATGAGAGCAGAGGCCGAGGAAGAGAAATGGACGTGCTGGCATGTCCCTTGGAGACGTGCCATTAGAGAAATGACATGTCCTTTGGAGACATGCCGTCAGCCAAATGGCTTGTCCATTGAAGACACTCCACTAGCCTAATGGCATGTCCGGTGGGCTCGCCCGTGAGAAACTCCATAGCATGGCATGTCCTTTGGAGACATGCCGTCAGCCAAATGGCTTGTCCATTGAAGACACTCCACTAGCCTAATGGCATGTCCGGTGGGCCCCGCGCATGTCAGCTTTTTTTTTTTTATTTTCCAATTTTAAAAAATTGCATTATTCCAGTAATTTTGTTAAAAACTACCCTAGATTGGTAAATAACATTCTGCACTACCCTAATTTGGTCAAAAGGCCCTGAAGCCCACTCTAGTTTATACTTTATAGGGTTGAATGCAGATTATATAAACGTCAGTGTGTAACAAGATGAGTATCAATATCAACTGTGGAATCTTACCTAATTTGTAGCTTCTGCCTCAGTAGGTAATTTTAATTTTTACCCTTACACTATATTGGGTCATTTAATTTGGATTTTGATAGAATGTGTTATGGGACCCATAACATCTTCCCTATATATATCCAGCGCTAGCTATCCGATATGACAAAAACAGGGTTGGGATTGTCCACTTATGCTCTACCAAATCTTCTCAAAGATTCCTTTAGGAAAAGATGCATCTAATTTCTATGAAAAATCTGAGACCGTAGCTCATTGGGGTAAAAAATTTCAGAATTATTTACCTTGTGAGGTTTACTGCTCATGTCATTTTCACATTGGAATTGTGAGGACAGTTTCCAAAGTGCGCAATGGGGCTATTAAATTTGAAGCAAGCTTGGGCTGTCATGGAATATGCCTTGATAATAATACAGTGTGCCTATGGCCAAGACAATGATAACAAATCATCAATTAATAATTACAATTTCTGTCATTGATTAATTCCCTTCCCTCTTGCTTGCAGCTCAAGGTTTGATGATCAAAACAATTAAGTAATTATCAAATCAACCTAATCCTTTCTTTCCGTATAGATAGAGTTGAGCAAAGTAAACTAGTGACTTTCTCTATGCAGAATTTGGATTTGATAACTTGCACCCTCGTAAAGAGAAGTTGCTCACAGACCAATAGAATAGTTCCACCAACAAAGGGTTTTGGAAATTGGAATGCAAATTAGCTGATAATGCATATTATAAAACTAAGAGCATGTGAGTATTGAGTCATCAACAAAAACCTGTGGCCCTAATTTCTTAGACGGTCTATAGTGAGTGATTATCACATATTTAACATAGTTTTCTCTCACCAACTTTGAGAATTATATTATATTATATAATATATTATTAGAGAGAATGATCACCCACTTTGTAAAGTTTTATCCACACATTTATTCAAATATGAGGTAAGCTGCTCTAAATTTCTATGGTAGTTTCAAATTCATATCGTCCTTTATTTTTTTAAAGATGTATATCTCAAATGTCTACAGCACTATAGAAACAGAATTGTTTTCGTCTTCAATATTCTCCGTTTTCTATTTTCTTTTAAAATTTACAAGTTACAATTGTTGAAGAAGAACGATGATAATGTTTTTGTACAGCATTCACCTCCACTTTCTTACAAACTAAAATGTATGCCATAATTATAAAATATATATATATATATATTAGGGTGGGGCCGAAGTTCTTGTTTCATTACTTTGTTTAAAAGTTAATAAATGTGTGGCATCCAATTTCAACATCATCAATCACTTTCTCAGCATTTGACATTTGTGTAGGATTGAAGTAAAATGAAGAGTTAAGAAAGGAAGTGAGGTGCCAAACTTATTTAAGTGTTTATATAAAAAAAAAAAATTATATGAGAGAGTCTTATACAATAAATTTATTTTAAATTAAGTTATTTAATATTTAGATATATAATTTGAGAAATATTTCTATTTTTTTTTTAGAAAAAATGAATATTTTTGTCCCAAATTTTTTATTATCATTTGAAGATATTATTGTTCCAATTTTTTTTCAAAACAATTACTGATTAAGCTGTTATGAGCTTTTATAAAGGTTTTTTTTTAGAAGTCTTAAAAAATAATTTTATAAAATAAACTAAAAATATTTTTTTAAAGAGTAATAAGATGTCTATATAAATTTATTTAAATATAATTTTATTTGCATATAAACACTTATTATAGTAGAGAAGTTCCAATAAACTAAAAGTTATAATAGCTAAACGGAGCCTAATAACGAGATTGTTATGTCCTCTGTCATATATACACCTTTCTAGGCAATAGGCATTGTTATTCCATCTGAGTGGAATTGTAGTCCCCCCACCCCCTAAAAAATTAAAATAAAAAAAACAAGAGTGTTTTATGGTCATCATAGTTGTTTTAACTATATGTTGCCCAGCTATTATCTCTGTTTCTTTTAAACCACATAAACAGAGATATAAAGGAACAGGGAGGGCCATGCCATTGCCACCCAATTCGAACTGGATGTGATGCCTCTATAGCCAGTGACCTTTGCCAGAACAGAATGATGATTAAAAATCTCAAAAGATTTCTAACGAATTTTTGGTTAAAAATTGAAATTGGTTAGTGATCACGAACCCTTTATTTTTCTTATTAATGTTATCCGGACAAGTCATTGAGACTTAAACTAATGCACATTAGGTACTAAGATTAATATAATCATAGTCCCAGAATATTAAATTTATTTTCCTCCGTTTTGGCTAGCTGCTTTTGTATGCATCACATAAAGAAAATTGCTATAGAATAGTGATGTTGTTAACAGTTTGTAGACTTATATCATTGTCTCATCCGCTCACATACAAACAAAATTATATAGGAAAATCAATTATACTATTAAATTAAGCACAAAAAAGATAGGTCATATTCTTATTGAGGATTAAGAATGCATGTTCGAGGACAGGAGATAAGATAATGAGCAAATTGCTGATAGACAGCCATGTGCCGACCATGGTTTTCTAAAGAATTTAATGGTCGTAAATAATGGAAATATATATTTTTAATTGTTTAATCTTTAGACTCTTTACCATGCTTTTAAGGTCCATTTCATAATAACGACGTCAATAGCACTGACTAATACTATGTAACAAATCCTAAGCTCCGATGGTAAGTTATTATATATAAGCAATTTCGGAACAGAACGGACAAAAGAAATAACCTTGATTTTTAATCCAGGAAGGATGATGCTGTTGACAGTCATGTGTAGTAGCAGTAGCCTGTAGTTACGACTTACGTGTTGCTTTGTTATTCCTTCATGCAGAGGCGACACGTGTCCCTTGAAAAGGCGCGAATTCAACGTGATTATTTCGCAACTCCTTATCACAGCCGGAACCGCCCAGCACTGGACTCACGCAGTTCAAAGAACTCACCCCGTGATATGGAATTTCACTCCGTGGTCCCCATTCCCCCTTCCATTCTGTTGCTCTCTATCGTGTTTTTTTCCCCACTCTGTTCCAGTGCTGCGCAGAACATGGTCGGTTCTATAATGAGTGGTTAGAATTGTGCCAGGAGGGAGCGGCCCCATTATTCTTTGGACCAATCATAATAGCCTAAATAAGTCTCGGTCCATGAAATTCATGAATATTCCGTAAAATGATTGGACGGCGAAAAGATAAGCAAATAAATTCAATAAATTACGCACCAGTAGGTCCCACCATAACTCGTCCTTACTTCACTAACTTAAAATGAATCAGCTTATAAATCCAGCCTAACCCACTCTGCACTCTCATCAACGGTCTCTGGCTCACTATCTTCATCATCACCTTCACTGCTCAAACTAACAAAGAGTGAGAGAGAAGAAAAGCTAAAATGGAGGCGAAGGAGCAAGATGTTTCGTTGGGAGCCAACAAGTTCCCAGAGAGGCAGCCGATTGGTACGGCGGCGCAGACCCAAGATGTGAAGGACTACCAGGAGCCACCACCGGCGCCGCTGTTTGAGCCATCTGAGCTGACATCATGGTCGTTTTACAGAGCCGGGATAGCCGAGTTCGTGGCAACTTTTCTCTTCCTGTACATCACGATCTTGACGGTTATGGGTGTGGCTGGATCTGATTCCAAGTGCAAAACTGTTGGAATTCAAGGGATTGCTTGGGCTTTTGGTGGCATGATCTTCGCCCTCGTTTACTGCACCGCTGGCATCTCAGGTTCGTCTTCATAATAAATCTCCACTGCAGCATCTTGTTCTTGTAATATATGAATTTTTTATCTCTGAAAACAAAAAATGAGAAAAAGTGTAAAATAAACGCCCACCGTGGGGCTCGAACCCACGACCACAAGGTTAAGAGCCTTGCGCTCTACCGACTGAGCTAGACGGGCAATTGAGATGATGAAGCATAATTATTAAGTGGTAGTGTCAATGGATGTGCAGGTGGTCACATTAACCCAGCGGTGACATTCGGACTGTTCCTGGGAAGGAAGCTGTCATTGACAAGGGCACTGTTCTACATGGTTATGCAAACCCTTGGTGCGATCGTTGGTGCTGGTGTGGTAAAGGGATTCGAGGGCAAAGCCAAATACGGAAAGTTAAATGGTGGTGCCAATTTTGTTAGTCATGGTTACACCAAAGGCGACGGACTCGGTGCTGAGATTGTTGGCACCTTCGTCCTTGTCTACACCGTCTTCTCAGCCACTGATGCCAAGCGTAGCGCCAGAGACTCCCACGTCCCTGTAAGCCAACCACCTTAATTTCTCCCCTCATTCCCACTCTCAAATTACACTTTATATATGTTTTGTTTTGTTTTTTCTTATATATATACTAATTTTGGGTTGGTATCAGATTTTGGCACCCTTGCCTATTGGGTTCGCTGTCTTCTTGGTCCACTTGGCCACCATCCCCATCACCGGAACCGGTATCAACCCAGCTCGCAGTCTCGGTGCAGCCATTATCTTCAACAAGGATCTTGGCTGGGATGAACACGTAAGCCATCTCCATAATTGTCCTATCATTTTCCTTTTAAATTTTTTATATTCTCATTTACCATAGAATTTTCTGGGATTCTTGACGCACCAATCACAACCGTCCGATCATCAATAATTGTCGTTGTACTGTTTTTGTTCCAGTGGATTTTCTGGCTAGGACCATTCATTGGAGCAGCACTCGCAGCTCTGTACCATCAAGTCGTCATCAGAGCCATTCCCTTCAAGAACAACTGATTCAATCCAACGGTGCATGAATCATGATCGTTGATGTTCATCGTCATCAAATGGACAAAACCAAAATCAAGCCGTTTGTGGGTTTCACCTGTTTCCTTGTTTTTCTATTTTGTATGTAAAGAATGTAATATTGTTATTAGGTGCTCTTTGCATGTTGCGTAATGGGCCAGTTTTCCTCTACTTTTAAGTTGGAAGAGGGCCCAACTTATGTGTGTGGGCCTTGATGTATGGCTGTAATTGTGTATTTTGTCAAATCAACAATAACATGGATCAATTTCTGCAGCTTTTGAAATGGCCTTCTTCACTGTAATTTTGTCTTCTTCCTCAGAAGGATATGCCTCTTCTAGGTTCTTTATCCACGCCTGTACACGTGCTTGGCAATTAGAGGGGTGACGTTGAGGGGTAGTTGATACTTGAAGCTATCATCATTACCAAACCTGGGCCCACAGCCTTTCAAATTTTCTCTGATCAATAATGCATGTCAACTTGTCAACCTTTCTAATTAACGATGATTTATGATAATAATCTAAAGAAAGTGCACTAGTTATTTTTAATTAGGATGTATAATTGAATAGTAATGAATGTAAGTGCTGTTTGCTTTGCCAAATCAGTGCCTTCTTCTTTTTTCTTTTTGGGGGGGTGGGGCGCTAATCAAATCAATGTCTATCTCAAAACAAATGTTTAGTTAGACAAAATTAAAAGAAATGAAAGGGTTTTTTTTGTTTGGTAGGTACAAAGGAGAAATGAAAGTGAAAGAACAAAATCATTGCACTTTTTTTTCTTTTCTTTTCTTTTCTTGAGTAATCATCATCATTAATTTGTAGGGTAATGCTACTATTCCTCTTAAGTGAGCGAGTTTGGCACGGGTTTGTATCAATTCAAAGATATTAACAAATTAAATTATGTAATATGTGTTAAAATAATTCATTTTTTTTTGTAAAATACNATAAAATTGTATTAAAAAATATTTTTTTTTTGTCAATGTTTTACCTCAATTGACTTCAACTTTATAATGGTAATAAAATGAGGGTTTGGTTTACTAAACTCATAATAACTAGAGTAGTAACATTATTGTAAACATGAGTTAGTTCAGTTGATAATGATCGAATTACTTCACTTTTAAGGCTTAAGTTTAAATTTTATTGTGAGCAGTCTCATTTTAATAAATAATCTGTAAGTATCATTGTAAGTTCTTGTTAAAATTTATGACATGTCTTAACTTTAAAATGAAGTAATCTCTTTTCACCCTACACTTTTGTCTACCAAAAAAAAAAGAGTAATAGCATTACTTCACTTTTAGTGGGGGTGGGGATAGCTTAGCAGTGCCTAACTTGTGAAAAAAAAAAAAATCAGTCTCCATAAATAGGGAGTGAGATATAAACGTTTGAGTGAGAGGGGAAAGTGGAGAGGCAAAGGCTCTCTTTGAGAGTTTTTTTGGGAGGGGAGAGGAGAGGAGAGGAGAGGAAAGAGAGGGAAATGAAACTTCACTTTTAGTGGGGGTGGGGATAGCTTAGCAGTGCCTAACTTAGTGAAAAAAAAAAATCAGTCTCCATAAATAGGGAGTGAGATATATACGTTTGAGTGAGAGGGGAAACTCGAGAGGCAAAAGGAATTTATTTATAGCATATGGGAATCAGACTTTCCACCCCATTGATCTTTTAATCGATAATTTTGGATGAGGTATACATACATCATATTCATACCAGCTGGTGAAGGAAGCTTAAATGTGCTGATGTAGGGACCCTAGAAAAAAATATATGTCAAAAGCCCGTCAATTTTCAATCTACCACGCGCAACATAATAGCTACATATCAATTGCTATCCTGGTGATGAGTGATGACTATCGATCGACTGCTATTCTATTAGTTGGGCCTCTTAGACTGTGTCTGGTATATCTGAAAAAAAAAAAAAAAAACAATGTGTTTGGTAGGTAAATTGATCTTAATAATATATTTTTGTAAATTATTTACATCAATATGACAGTTTTTAAATTATTTATTTAAAATGAGCACTTTTAAATATTTTATTAATTTTTAAACAAAAGTAAAACACGTTTTACTTGTATAAAATGTGCATAAATTAAACACGCTTTAAAGCATTTGAACCAATCACATGTCCACTATTCAGGAAATGAGACATGAAAAAGCGTAGAAGTGAACATGCTTTAGGAGACCAAGACCCTAAATTTCTAAAGCGTGTTCAATGTGAACACGCTTTATACTCTAAAACGTGTTCACTTTCATGTTTTTCCAAGTCTCCCTTCTTGAATAGTGGACACACGATTAGTTCAAATGTTTTAAAACGTGTTTTCACTTTCATTTGAAAATTAATAAAATATTTAAAAGTGCCAATTTTAGGTAAATAGTTTAAAAATTGCTTCATTTATGTAAATAATTTGTAAAAGTGTGTTATTGAGGTCAATTAACCTGTATGGTATGGTCAAAAGTAATATGAAAATTTTTAAGTACAAAATGCTTTATACTTATTTCATGATGTATATATAACTGTTCTAGATATCAACGGATTGAAATAAAAGAAAAAGACTTGCTTGATATTAGAAAAATGAGATTATATTAAATTGTCTATAATCGAGTGTTACTAAGTCATCATTAAATTTTGTAAGTTTTAGATTTCAACTTAAAGTCCTAGTTAAATGTGCTAAAAAAAGAAAAATGAGATTATTGAAAATGATATGTACCATTTTTGTCATTCTATCTATGTTTCACTTTTTTTTTACTAAGTACATTCTTAATCTAAGTAAATAGATGGGCCGTGGACACGATGGAGGGCATATCATTCCACAAATTGATATTAGAAAAACAAGATTATTAAAATCATCTTATGTCTTTTTAAAAAAAAATAGGAAGAACGATGGTGTATAATTATCTGATACATATGTTATAAAATAATTATAATTATGAAAATAATTCTAGCATTTGTTAGATCGTTACCATTATATTATTGCATCTGCCAGATCTTGCAGTATCAATTTCCAACAAAATTAATATTTAAAATGGTTTTATGATAACTTTCGCCAAATATTATTAGTTAATTTACAACCTTCCACAACTTTTTAGAGCTTAAATATGTGCTTTTACAAAACTAAATAAAATGCAATGAAAAGAAAAAGGAGCCGATTCTTTGGGCCTTCGGGCCTATTGGGCTCACCTTTTGCAAAAAAATTGGAAACCGAAATGAAGGTTATTGTTCAATCAAAAGAGCAAAAAAAAAAAAGAAGAAGAAGGAGATTCCCGTTTAGCCCAAGTGCAAAACCCTAGCGTTTTGTGTCTCCCCACTCGCATTCTTGTGCTCTCTTGTCTCTTCCTCGCACGCCTTGTTTGGTGTAGTGAATCTGCTGCATCGAAGCTTCAAGCATGGCGGCGAGCGACCGCACAGTATTGCAGTTCTCTAGTTCTTCGCAGAGCTTGTCCGCGAAGGTTCACCCCCTGGTTATTTTCAACATCTGCGACTGCTTTGTCCGACGCCCTGACCAAGCGGAGCGTGTCATCGGCACACTACTCGGCTCCATCTTGCCTGATGGAACCGTCGATGTCCGCAACTCCTATGCCGTTCCCCACAATGAGTCTCTGGACCAGGTCTCAATTCACATTATGCTTTTACAATTGGTGACCTATTTTACAATATGTAGCTTCGTTTTATGTTGATTATTTTCGTTCAGAACTTAATTTTTTTCTATTTTCATTTGGGAAAGGTTGAAGCATGATTTTGTTAGCCGTGAATGTTAAGTGGACTTGTATGCAGAACGTAGATTTTAGTTCAGTATCAGGATCTGAATTTTTTTCGTGGTTGCGTCTATTAAATATTATTCGCTCCATGATTTCTATTGTATGAATTGGCATTATGTTTAGGTCAAATTATGCCCTGTTTGATTGCTTTTTTTTGCTCAAACGATGAAATCATCATATATTATAAATGTAATTTTCGAGATGACGGAATTGTATAACATCCCAAAAGATTTACCTCCAATTGGTTGCCCTGACTGTGAAAAGTTCCATTTGTATCAGAAGTTGGTAACAAGCTGGACTACGGAACACTTGTCTTGGATGATATAAATATAGTTTGTCTCAAAATTAGAATGCCTAGTGCTATGGGTATGATTTATAAAGGGGTGATATTTGAGTCAACTTGTACCCCTCTGAAGATGTAGATGGTGATGTTCATTTAGTTCAAAAATGTCGAGGGTCATATGGAGATCAATGAGTGATCTACGTGGTGTGACAATAAATTTTATTCACATTGGTAAAACCACTAATTGCTTCACGTAAATTTTCTATAAATTGATTAAAATCTAAAACGGTTGAGATATGAAGCAAAAAAAAGTGGGAACCTGAGTTTACCAGGCAGTGTTGTCTCACATTTGTCTAGAATTTTATTGCAATTTTTTAACTATGTGTTATACCTAAATAAAGTAGACTTAAGCTTGTCGCAGGTATCTGAATTTCAATTCTTATGAATCCCTGAATTATCCTTAGCACCCTACTTACTGAGCTATATCTTTAACGAGAGGAACTTCCTCTTCTGGCCAATCCTTTCTCCTCATCATCTCTTTCTGATTTTGTTTACTTTTTCTCCTCTTGGGGAGTGGATTTAATTATTTCATGAAGAAGCAATTATGATCACTGAACTGTATATAGGTAGAAAGAAAGTGAGGTAAGTTGTGTCTATAGACTTCAGTTTTTAAATGAAAAAGTGGATAGGCAGAAATACATGTGTTGCTGCCTATAGTTGTCTTTATAACTGAAATTTTTTTCTTCATAATCTTGGTCTTTCAATAGTTTTTCCTCTGGTTTTGGCATCTCTTTTCCATTCTAATTTTTATTTCTATGTTAAAGGTTGCTTTGGATATTGAGTACCACCACAATATGTTAATATCCCACCAAAAAGTGAATCCAAAGGAAGTCATAGTTGGATGGTAAGATCATTTGTTTTTAAAGATTTATTATTGCTCAAATGCTATATAATAATATCCTAATTTGATGGTTTTTTTATTATTAACAATAGAAGAGAAGGGTAGATGCTAACTTTGGTTAATTCATGCAGGTATTCAACTGGTCTTCGGGTGACTGGTGGTAGTGCATTGATCCATGAATTTTATTCTCGAGAAGTGCCCAACCCTATATATTTGACGGTGGATACAGGATTCACAAATGAGGAGACTACTATAAAAGCATATGTCTCAAGCAATTTATCTCTTGGAGACCGTCAAATTGCTGCACAGTTTCAAGAAATTCCTTTGGATCTTCGGATGGCTGAAGCAGAACGAATTGGATGTATGTATTGATTGGACTTGATCTTTATTATAAGCCTTTGATCTCTCTCTATGTGTGCAAAAGAACTGGTGCTTGCAATGCCAATTCATGCCATAAAGAAAGTCTTGTCTGAAATGAATTATTTTGAAACAGCAGTAGCTGTTTATCAAAAGCAATATTCTTTAAATTTACTAAAGGATTGAATATAAACTCCTTTGCTTTATGATTTCTTTTATCAAGACATACTTTGTGGCGTGTATGTACAAATAATGAATATGTAAATTTGCTGTTAAAAGTTGAGTTGTAGACTTAAGTTGAGAGAATGAATCAAGTGGCAGTTCTACAGACTCGTTATTTTGTGGCAATATACATGTGAAAAAGGTATTTAGAATTACTTTAGTTTACTTCAGCCTTTCACATTGTAAGATGCCTGTGGGAGCAACTTTTCTATTTTCCTTTCTAGTGTCTTAAAAACCTATTTGGACTTTGTTATTAGAAATAGCACCACAAGATTGACTTTTTTTTTCTGAGGTTTATGTCAAAATTCAATCTTTGGTTAACTCTAGTATTCAATCCTTGTCTAAGGACTTGCCCCTCTCTGGAGTATTCTTCAGGAATGGTTAATTCTGTTTACATTCCCTTTTCTCATTTTATCTTTTTATGTGTGAATTATTGTGTTTATTCTTTTAACTCTCAGGTTGCTATTAAACTATAATTTATTTTTTTTAAAAGATCTTATTCTCTGGTTGTTGCACCTTGTTGATAATTAAAAGGGGAATTAGATTCCTATTTGCATCCTGGTAGTGGGAATACCTTTTTAAAACTTTTTCCTTCTCCCTTGTGAAGTGATTTTCCAAAAACGTGGTGCTTCACTTTCTTGATGTATTCGGGGATTTTAGTGGAAATTTCCCTTTATTGAATCTCAACTGCTCTTCAATTAAGGGGAATTACCACAAGGGCTGGGAACATGCTGAAGGAAACGAGCTTTTTGACTTAATAGGGATTTGTTTCACTTCTCCATTATTTCAAGTATTAACATTATGCTTTTTTATTTGAATATTTTCTACTATAACTACTTTCTTCTTTTTTTTTATAAACCATGTTTTTGAGTTGATTATAATGGCACCAAAGATGATATCTAAAGTGGACTGATTGTATTGAAAATTTAATTGCATGTTGATTCTTGTGATGGCAGTTGATATTCTGAAGGCAACCAATGTCGAGAAAATCCCAACTGATTTAGAAGGGATGGAAGCATCAATGGAACATCTACTAGCCTTGATTGATGACATCTACAAATATGTTGATGATGTTGTGGTATGCTGGCATTACCTTCTTTACTCCTTCTCACAATTTTTTCTTTTAGAATTTTTTAAATTCTATTTTTATCACAGGAAGGGCGTGTTGCACCAGATAACAGCATTGGGAGATTTATATCAGAAGCTGTAGGTTCCCTTCCAAAACTGCCCCCATCAGCTTTTGATAAACTTGTGAATGACAGCTTGCAGGTAAGGTTTTGGGTTATATAGTGTTTAGTTGTCACAAGTAAAACGCATGGGCTTTTATGTAGAACAACAGATACAAAAATGCATGACTGAACATGTTTTGGTTCTAGAGCAAATCATCTGGGCAAACTGTTTTTAGTTTCATTTGGCTGATCATTTCTCCCCGGTCTTCTTCATTTCAGGATCATTTGCTCTTGCTATATTTATCAAGCATCACCAGGACACAACTCAGCTTGGCCGAGAAATTGAACACAGCTGCTCAGATTCTGTGATTCTTTTCTGTTTCAGTTGTGCCATGGCAATTTTGCCAACGGAAATTTCCTTTTTGTCTTGTTTACCAAAGCATGTGGAATATCAATATTCTCTATATGTACTCTTTTTCCCTACTTGTCTTGAATAGGTAGGATTCACCTAGTTTTTTTGAGATCGCATAGTGGTTTACTTATCTTGTAATCTGTCATCTTTGAAAGAAAACATGTGCCAAAGCCTTCTCTCTTATTATCTGCTGTATATTTGGCTACGAGTAATGTTAAAAACACACTCCCGTTCTTCCCAGTGGGCTAAGTTAGATTTGCATTTTATAGATTCAACTGAATTATTTAATTTAAAAGTTCTTTGCTGAATGGTTCATATTTAAATGGTGTCATAGTGGTGAGAAAGTGTGGGCGTAAGAATAGTAAGATAAACATTTCTCTTTGCTATTTTCAACTTGTATGATTTATTGTCAATGTTCTTTGACAAGGTTCGATCAGAGAATATTGTGTGAATGGCTCTCGTTTAGATGAGCAGGCTTCTGAACTAGCAAGCTATAATTCAAGCTCTGAACACGGAGGGATACGTGGTTGGGCGCATATATAACACCCCAGGTCTTGGTTTAAACCAATCAGAAAGTTGGAAGAAAGCAGCTGAACTCACTACAGAAAACGCATATATAACACCCCAGGCCTTGGTTTAAAATTTAAACCAATCAGTAAGTTGGAAGAAAGCAGCTGAATGCACTACAGAAAAAATATCGAGAAATTCTTAGAAGACTCTTGAGAGTAGTACCTCTAAAATATATTAAAATTATAATAAAGTCTGTCTTCCTATTTTGTTATGTTATTAGATTAGTATATATCAATATATATATATTAGTTTTTGACATAGTGATTAGTGAAGCGAAATTGGGGGGATGTTGATGTGATGTCTATCCCCGAATCATCGTTACCCGCGTCTTCTATTTCAGTATTCCCTCCAAAGTATAAACTAAAGGAGTAAGCAAAGAAAAGGGGGATGTTGGCGTGGTTGTCATTAACAGTGATATAGATTGGAGAATCATGTAGTCGAATCTTATAATCTTCGATTCAGGCCCCTTTGTAACAGTTATTATNGGGGGGGGGGGGGGGGGGGGGGGGGAAGCTTGTTACTTGTAATTTTCCTGCCGGGGATTTGTAGGACTAGATTCTCAATGCCCATTGCGATTTTTTTCCATAACTTTACAGACACTTTACACTATTCACATGCATAATTCCTTCCTATTCTTTTCCAAGATCTTGAATTAATATTGATTCTTCTGGGCCATTCTTCATCTGAAATTGTGGGTACTTCTCTTATGTTCAAACACGTCGACATCATAATCTATTTCCCATGAAAGCACTTCTTTATATAAACTAGGTGAGGGCAAGTCTGATATAAGCTCTAAGTTCTATATATATTATATATATCCAAATGCCTTGAGCACCATGAAGATTTGAAGTTGAAGGTGGCTTCCAATTCCATTTTGTTTCTTGACAGAATGAAGCAATTTCAGTGGTGGGCCCTGCTTTTCCCACTCATTGCTTGGCAGTGTTCCTATGATTGGTTCTCCGGAATGTTTGCCTAGACCTAGCACTAGTGCTAAATCTGCCTGTCTAGCTGTCATGTCATACTCATAAGCAAGCACATTATAATTTATAGGAATGGGTTTTTTTTAGCTAAATTGCAATTAATTTAATTAAGAATGTCATATTCGTATGTGGTTGCTTCTTTTTTTGTTGCGCATGGTGGGTAGTTTTCTCAGAAAAGCACCGACAAAGATAACGGAGACAAGAAAGTAGCGGACACGGGTGATGAGGAGAGGAGGCGGCGTCCTAGATTTCACGCGTGCCCTAAATCTAGCGCCATGACTTAACACTTGTCGTATCTCACACTTCACCATCTTTAATCCTTTCTGTCTCACTTCCCTCCAACTCTAATACTCTAACTCCCAACTCATGTTTTTCTTTTGGAATTTTATTATGTGAAGGAGATATGTAATATGATAACATAATATAGAAACATTTAATTTTGATTTAAATATACTGTAATTAAGTGTTTATAATTTAGATAAATTTTGAATTAAGTTTTTATATATATATATATATTTTTAACTTTTGAGGTACATTGTAGCTTGAAATTTTTTTGAGTTTTTGCTGTCATCTCCAGTTATAACTCTGTCAATTTAGTGCTCATATAACAAAAAACTTGTCTATTTAGCAATAAAAAAAATTGATGTGACACCAAAATGACACAAAAATTAATATTTTATCATCTTTACCAACTTTAAACTTCAAGAAGAAAGATAATGATGTGATAATTTTTGTGCTACTTTGGCGCTATGTCAGCTTCTTTCATTGCCACAAAGACAAATCGTTTGTCATGTGAACACTAAACTGACAGAGTTATAACTGAGGGTAACGACAATGATACAATTAAAAAAAATTTAAACTATAAAGACTCCAAAAAAGAAAAAAAAAATAATTATAGGGATATGTTTCAAAATTCGTCTAAATTATAAGAATCTGTAGTACATTTAAACCTTTAATTTTAATCATTTATTTTTAACAGTCAAGATTAATTATTTTTTACATCAACAATTGTAACACTTTTCTGCCATGTGAGAAACCTTCTTTTCTTTTTCGTGAAATTTGAATTTAATAAAAACAGTTGATCTCAGCTCAAATTTTGTTCAATGTGATAGTATAAGGTAACATGAGGTTATAATAATCAGTGTGCAAGAAAAATTATTCTGTTTCACACGCTGTATTTCAAGAAAAATTGTTTACTCCTATAACTATTGTATGTAAACACCCAAGACAGAAAATATGAAACTTATCCGTTCATGTGCGAAACCTACTTTGTTATATATATAGTAGAGTTTACATACTATGTACAATGAGCGTACGCTGTATAGAGCTTTAGCTTGATAGCTTCACCCATAGTTTACCACATTATTAAAAATGCATTAATTTGCAGTACGTTCGTGAATATTAAATTCCCAACCTTACAACTGTATGGTTGGTTGAACTTTTTTTTTAACCTTAAAATTTATAAAAAGTCACACATATAAATGTGTAAAAATATAACTAAAGTAGAATTATTCAAATTAATTTGAACAGGATCCTAATTAAGGATATAGACATGCATACTTTTGATCCAGGACAACTGCAAAAGACAGGGGAAGCAGGACACGAGGCGCTTTTACCAATCTTTACACTTCAGTTCTCCCTGATCCTTACAGTTTATGCAAGTAATTAAACTTACATGTCTTATCTGGTTGTTTCATTGATTCTATTGATTTATGGGTTTCTCTATCTCAGCAGGTGACCAGATCAAATTAACCAGTAATTTCATCTTTTAACTTATATGTTACATACAAGCATGGTGTAAAACACTGGCTACTTTGGACTCACACTTTTGATTGCTCTATAAACTTTTATCTTTCTATATAATTCTGCTAAAAGAAAGTGTGCAACTGCAAGGATAAGAAATATTACTTTTTAACCATGAATACAAGTTCAAAGAGACTTGATTTCAGATGGTGCTCTTGATCCTAAAAATTCAGAAAGAGAAGAAAAGAAAAGAAAAAAAAAGAAAATCAATAGAATGGTTTATGTCATGTGCAGATTTAATATCTATTCTGCAGATGGACCAAAAAAGAATATCTGTTCCGCAGCATCTTTCTTTCAAAAGCATACAAACAAATTTGAGAGTTTAATATGAGAGTTGAATTATTTACGCAAGATTGCCTTCTTATTGTATGGCTGAATTGCATAAAAACTTCTCATTTGCATCATGAGGTATAGAGTAGCTGCCTAACATGCACACTTGGGTTAACAGCTTGAGTCCAAAATGCCTAGAAGTTAGAGCAGGCAAACCCTAGTGCCAAGTATGAACAGACAAAATGACACTCGTGAAGAGTAGAACATCCTTGGAAATTGTAGAAAGTGCACAGAAGAAAGTGGCGCCTGTCTTTTCTTGACTAGCAAACTAGTACTAAAAAAACCTCCTTTTCTATTTCGTCTTTTGATTCCTCCGTTTTCAATTTCTTTAAGTTAGTTTATTGAATAGTCATATATTTAAATTATTCTTTTACACTTACTATTTAAATAAATATTTGAACTTAATTAAGTTTACTAACACTTTAGAAAATCTTAATAACTTAAATCAATTCTATACTTTTTAATATTTTTTAAAAGTATATAAGACTATACTTTTTAATAACGATGGATGACCTTTGGACTTCAAATCACAGATCTCATAGAAGGGCTAATTTTTTTGGAAGAATTCAATCTTCAAAAGTATTCAAAATCGTGAGTTCCCAACTTCATAACCAAAATGACTATTAAAATAAGGAAAGAAATAAAGAAAGAGAAGATCGGATTTGAAGGACAATTGCCAAAGACAGGAGCAAATGAAATAGAAAAAGCCAAGTTGCTCCCCTTTTGGTTGGTCATGAGTTGTCTCTCCAAATCTCTCAATTGGGGTGGTTTTGTTGTCTCTTAGTTTATGTTCCCACACCTTTAAAAGAAGGTTTCTATGAATCCTAGTCAACCTAACTCAGTATCTCTGTCAGTCTGTTGCGATCACAACCGTCCAACAAAGATCAGACAGTGTGCAACTTTGACTTTCACTTCAACAGCCACTCCCTCAAACAAAAATATATCATAACTTTGAACTATTCTATATGAACTTTAGCAGACAGCCACTACTTTTAAAAACAAAATTTGGTTTTAGTTACATGTCCTCATAGAATTGGATTTATCTGATTACTATGATGAAGCATTAAGCCTAACCATAAAGAATTAAAAATTACACAAGTACATATAAAGGCCACTATGTATAAAAAATTAGCAGCAATTGCACAATTAATAAAAGCACATTGGGTCAAATCAGATGAATTAGAGATATCAAATAATTTATAATTGAGTGATATTAAAATTATTTTTAAAACTTATAAATTTTGTATTCAAATTAAATATCGTAGCTAAAAATATTAAAAATATATATAAACTTTATGACATAACAATTTAAATATGTATTCATAAAAAGAAAGAGTAATGCTACTTATATATACACCAGTTAATTAATGTTATATTATTTTACACTTGAATAGTAGGTAAAATTTAACTACAAAACTCACTTATAAGTTAGACTCTGATGTTATTAAGTGTTTATGTGTGTGATCAACTAGTATGCAATTAATATTATATTAAAATAAAATTATAGTTTAACCACAATTAGTGAAACTTACATGTTGTCTGCTCCACAGCACCAAGACCAAAACGTTGAACAGTGGCCTTTTTTAAGCATGTCTCTATCTTTGCACAAAAAACCAAGCTAAATTAAATCGATCAAATCCGCGTATATAGTTCAATCTCACATTCCCTAAATTCAAAGCAGACAGAACATAAATTATAAACATAGGTCTGATTTGTGATACCCACAAAAAAGATGCATAAAAATAAGAAGGAAAAGACAAAGATTTTGGCATTAGATTATTGAGTTATGGTATTATATATATGCACACGGAGTCAGATCTTTTTCAGAAGCTCAGAGGTAAAGTTGAGTTCAGAGGCACAGAATCATTGAGAGGCATCTGGAAGTGAAATATGGACGAGGGCATGTCAGGCTTTTGTATTAGAGCTGCAAGTGTTCGTGGTAATAGTGGAAATAGTGGCAGTACTGGGACTAAGTGTGGGCGTTGGAATCCCACTACTGAACAGGTTAAGCTTCTCACTGACCTCTTCAGGTCTGGACTCAGAACCCCAAGTACTGATCAGATTCAAAAGATCTCCACTCAGCTGAGCTTTTATGGTAAGATTGAGAGCAAGAATGTCTTCTATTGGTTTCAGAACCATAAAGCTAGGGAAAGGCAGAAGCGTCGCAAAGTTTCCTTTGATGACAAGGATATTATGATTCGTCGAGAAAACACTAAAATTTCTTCTACACAAAGTAAGTACTATATGATCTAATACGAAATAAAGTTGTTTCTTCATCTCTTTGACCTCTCTTCACTTCTATTTTTCTTCCATCTTTAATTTTCAATCAACCATATAAACCCTTATGGCTAATCATCAATAGGTTTAACTAGAAAGTTTGATATGTAGACTTAAATCGCTTCCTCACCTCAGCTTTCTTATTTTCTAGTTCATTGCGCTCCTTTGTTTACTTCGCTAAGAGAAGATATTGTTTTTGATGGTCTAATATGTTTGTTCATTTTTATTTTGTTTTTGTTTTGGCAGATTTTGCAGAGGTGAATCAAGTCTCAGAGCCAGAGAGAGTGATTGAGACACTTCAACTATTCCCCTTGAACTCCTTTGGTGAAGCAGAAACAGAGAAGCTGAGGGTGCACGCAAATGATCAATGTAGGGGAAATACAATGTTTTCATACACAATGGGGGAACAAATGGAACATCCACCATTAGATCTGCGCTTAAGCTTTGCGTAAACGAGCTTTGAATCTTTTGGTGGTGGCGGTTGGAAGGAGAAGGGAAAGGGAAAGGGAAGGAAATGTTCCTTTAATAAATTCATTGTTGTCACTTTGTGAACTTAGAAAATATTAGCGTTGGGGGATGGAAAGTTTTTTTTTAAAAAAAAATTGTAGCTTCAAATGAATATGAATATTTACGTAGTGAAATTTAGCTGCTTATAAAATATTGGAAATGGATGGACATTCTCCTCTGCATGGTCATTTAACTTGGTTCTATCTCTGTGAGTATACTCTGTTGGATTATACTATGGGTATTATGAATGCTTGGGGATTCTAATTCGCTTCCTTTCATGTAAGATGTCTCCTTGGAATGCAGAAAGGATAAGGAAAGCAAAAGTTTTTACTGGTATAAGATAAAAATTGAGTCGTGCCTCGGGTCTGCTTCCATCTTTGAATACCATGAACCATTTACACACACTAACAATCGTTTGAAATTTGAACATTGTAAAGTATTGGTATATCTAGCTAGCCAAGTTGGGAATGTCATCCTCATCCATCGTCATTCTCTAAAATAACCCAAATTCTTGTTCAAGAAAAAGATGGACTCGGATAATGTTGTGATTCTTGTGAAGACCAATGCTCTCATCGATCTCATGTTGACTCCCATGTAAGGAACCTAGCTAGTCACGTGCATGATGTAAGATGGAAAGTAAGAATTTATGATCATTTGCCTAGCTCAACTGGTAAGATCTAACTAATAAGGTAGGTTGATTGAAACTTTCCCATGTAAACGCAGGAATAACCATTCTATTCTTGCCACTTGCCTTTATTCACTTGCAATGGCAATTCTAGAATTTGGTACAATACAAAGTTCAAAAAATATTTTTATGACAAGTTTTTAAAGTATTTTTAACAAAAAATTTCTTAAAATATAACACATCTTAATTAGTGTATTTGTATCAAATTCCTATAACGAGAGAATGTATCATTAAACCCACTTATTATTGGCAATGTTGTGCATCATCTTTTTTTATTTATTAATAGATAATTTAAAAGGTAGATAGGTACTCCATCTCTAAGACAAAACAAACTGTAATTAGTGAATACCTATCAATTGAGCTAACTCTTATTCGTTTGTTGTGCCTCATCTTAATTGGCATATTCTTTATTAAGGTTTCAAGTATTTCATCACTTAAACCTCTCCCTATATTGTTAATTGGTTATCTCAAATTAAGGGTAAACAAATTTAGATAAACTCATACAAGGGCCCAAGTCAGAAAAGGATTTTAACATTGTAAGATGGGTGGTGCAACCGTGGAAGGATGGAAAAGCCTATCATGTGCCTCAGTAACAAGAACAGCTTTTTTTTTTTTTTCGTTTGCCATCTACAAGAAGAGCTGAATCCCACTAATTCTCACCGGGGTGTAATGCCATAATACAATTTTTTGCAAGCAAAATATGGATCTCACGTCACACGGCCCACTTAATTGGGCTCAATCACTAGATTATTTGTGGGCTTTTCTGTTTTTATATTGTATACACTATACACTACTAGTAGGCCCATTTAAACGCCATCAGATCCTACACCAACTTGTTCAGCAAGTGATTGTTGTTGGAGAAGTATCCGAAGACCGACCAAACGAGAGTGAGCAAAATTAAAAAGGGCAACCAAGTAAAAAAAAGAAGTAGTTTCAGAAGAGAGCTAAGCTTGCAAGTCGCAAGCCAAAAGTCATTAAGGATTCATAATCAGGTTGCCTAGAGAAGAAGAAAGGGTGAATTCTGAGAGAGAAAGGTCGAAACTTTGGAATCGAAGTTGGAAGAATGGATGTGATAAAGACGCAGCAAATCTCATCGAGAGCCATCGAGAAGGTGATTGTTCATCCACTGGTATTACTGAGCATCGTCGACAACTACAACAGGGTAGCTAAGGACACCCGCAAACGCGTCGTTGGAGTCTTGCTTGGCAGTACTTTCAAAGGCACCGTCGATGTCACCAACAGCTACGCCGGTTGGTCTTTTCGTCTTGGCCATTCTTTTAATTTCTCTATTTCTGGGTCATCTGGATCTAAGATTTTTCTTTTTGTTATTATTTCTTGAAAAAAAATTATATTTCAAATGTTTTCTCTGTTATGATAAAAATGTCCTAGGTGGGTTTTCCTTTGTTGGCGCAGCTGATTTATAATTTAAGTGTAGTATTTTGTGCTATGTTGTCAGAACCTGTATTCTTTCATTTTTTGGAATTATAGTTCAGGGTTAGTCAAAGTGGAAACTTTATAACTGAGATATAGAGAACGGAAGTTGCATTTTTCAGTTTCTGGGTTATGTACTCACAGTTAATTGGGATATTGCTTAATGAAAGTAGGAAAATAAATTTTGATTGTAGGAGTGAGATTTAATGCTATTTTTGTTTTATGGAAAGTAATATGATCATTGAAAATAGGAATGTGCGTTAGCACTAAATGGCTCAAATCATGCCGACTTGTCTTGGTATAGTGTGTTGAGATTCATGGACAAGTCATAGGTTTCTAGGGAAAATTTTAATATGCCATGGTTGAAGTAATATCTTAGCTGTGACTTTTCTCGTCTATGATTTGCGAGGATTCTTCGAGGCAGCTTTCAGTGTCGTTTGATCATGTTTCTCATTCTTTGTTTATCAGAGATAATCTTGAAGTTTTCCTCTGGCATTAGATATCTAATTGAATGGATGAGATTGTTAGTTCAAATGTAAGATTTGCGAAGTGATTCCTCTGCATAATTTTAAAATTTTAATGCTATCAAGCCAAGTAAAGCTAATTGGTTCTGTAATCTACAGTGCCCTTTGAAGAAGATGACAAGGATCCGAGCATCTGGTTTCTGGACCACAATTACCATGAATCAATGTTTTCCATGTTTAAGAGAATAAACGGTATAAGCTGGTGCACCTTTCTTTTCTTCATTTTCATAATTGAGAATCTAATCTAATCAAATACTCTAAATAACTTTTTTTAGCAAAGGAGCATGTCGTGGGATGGTACAGCACTGGTCCAAAACTGCGAGAAAATGACCTGGATATTCATGGGTTGTTTAATGAGTATGTCTATTAAGCGAAATCTACACCAGATTGATATTTCCATTTTGCATCTTTATTACATTTGAATGCTGATGATTCTGAAATTTTAGTTTTAGACTCATATAGCCATTATTCCTTTCTTGGTGAGCTGTATATAAATTTAAGCTTAAGTGCCTCAGCAAGGCATGAGCCTACTGGTGATCTGCAATATCTTGCACAAGGTTTGCACCTTAGTTTGCCTCAGCATCGAAGTGCATCCTAGTCTTATTTTTTATTAGATTGTGATATTCTGATTACGGTTTGTGTTCACATCCTTATCACATTTGCTCACATGTAGGAATTGAACAAGACACATTCTAAGGCTTTTTTTTTTTTAAATGCTCCCTCCTGGAAATATCATTCTTTGTTGTTCTTTTCCTATTTTCCCTCCTTGATTGATATTTATCCATTTGATTAAATTCCACATCATTGCAGCTATGTTCCCAATCCTGTCTTGGTTATAATCGATGTCCAGCCAACAGAGCTGGGAATTCCAACAAAAGCTTACTATGCAGTTGAAGAGGTTAAAGAGGTATAACCGAAGTAGTTTGTACTGTAACATTTACAAAAGTAGCTCTGCTTTATATGGTCTTAAATGCTATTATATGCACAAAACCTGATCTGGGGGCATAGGGAACTGACAGATAGTTTATACTGAATACAGAACGCCACTCAGAAAAGCCAGAAGGTCTTTGTCCATGTGCAATCAGAGATTGCTGCGCATGAAGTTGAGGAAATAGGTATGCCATGAAAAGCTGCTGCATTTAATCCACGGGTCATTTTTTTTAGAATTTTAAATGCCAAGGCTTTGTATTTTATCCATATGGTTGCTTTCTCCTACTATGGTATTAAATTCTTATTGCCCTTGTGCAGGGGTGGAGCACTTGCTTAGAGGTGTGAAGGATACAACCATTAGCACCCTTGCAACAGAGGTTTTTTCCTGATTTTTCTCTCCATCCATTAATTTTCTGCCCGACTTGTTCTTTTTGGTTTGGTCTTTTGATGATATATATATATATTACTTCTGAAATATTTCAGAGGGTTGCTTTTGACAGATGGATGGATGTTGAAAATATTGTTTGTTCTATGTAGGTGAGTGCAAAACTCACAGCCTTGAAGGGTTTGGATGGAAAACTTAGAGAGATAAGGAGTTACCTTGACCTTGTTATTGACAACAAGCTTCCGTTAAACCATGAGATCCTGTACCACCTACAGGTTTATTTCTCACGTTCTTGCTTAATAACTGCAGATTGTTTTGATTTGTTATCAAGTAGTTCAGGAATTTAGATGAAGTATTTTCTATTGATTGATATTTCTGGGTTCAATTTGAGATCAGATTTTAACTTTACAAAAGTAATGTATGATTTGAAAGTAATGATCAGAAATAATAATTGCTTGACATAATCTGAATTTTACTCTCTAGTTTACATGCGATCTCTTGGTTTCCTTCATAATTGTCTTTCACCATCTTATGTCAATGTCTTGTTGAAATTTATCAGGATGTGTTCAACCTACTACCAAATCTCAATGTTGCTGATCTGATCAAGGCTTTTGCAGGTTGAGATCGTAAATTCATGTAAAAGGTGAAATATATGGTTTTCTGTAATATCCTTTCTAGATTGTTGACCTCTGTCCTTTATGTGCAGTGAAAACGAATGACATGATGCTGGTAGTGTACCTATCGTCTCTAATCAGAAGTGTAATTGCACTACACAACCTGATTAACAACAAGGTAAGATACCTTGCTGCGAGCCTGCAAGTATTGACTGATTTTGGTCCGATATCTTGGAATTCTAATATATATTGTGAAAGAAACATTTTGGCAAATTAGGGCAAAGGTTAAGTCAGCCCCTTGTAGGGGTTTTCAAGGTCTTGTTTCTTGAGCTTCAGTCAAGTCATGGAGATATAATTTGAGTTTAGTGTGCAAACCATTTGATTTCAGTAATCATGAATGAGCCAAACTTGTCAAGTCTGAAACATGTTGCTAAACTATTGCTGTAAATGTCATTTCAGATGCTTAACAAAGAACATGAACGGGCAGAAGACTCGAAACCAGTGGCAGTACCAACTGCAGCTGGAAGTTAAGGTTTGAGCGGGTTGTGATGCTTGGAGCCTGCTGGGCACTGTTATTTAAAATGGACGTTGCTTATGTTGCCCTTCTTGAGCTTTTCTGCAAGGGTTAGGGAAATACATGTAACATGGCACAATGATTTTTTTTAACCCATGGAATTGTACTGCTCACGAATTATGAGTTGAATATTCTTTTCCAATTCATGTCCATCGATTCCCCTTTTGCTTTATTTATGTATTTTCACTCTTCAATACCATGTTCAGTTTCTTTCTTTCGTTGAGCAATACTTACTGTCATAACCACAAATGGATCTTTAAGACTTAAGTCGCAACCGTGCGAGAGATCGTGACCAAAGTTGCAAGTTCATGAAATGGAGGAGGCCCGGTCTCTCAAATTTTGATTGCTTTCCTTTGTTTCATTTTGGGTCGAGAGTTCCATGAAGTTCTGTGGATTGTTAAACATTTTTTATGTCATGGAAAATTTTACCTGTTAGTACATTAGGAATCACATCTGGCTTCGGATACATGATATCGGGTGATGCAAAAGAGTTATGCGATCTTGATAACAACTCTGAGCATGCAGCTACGCATAGTCCGTTGTATAGCTATTGTCCTCTGGATATGTATAAACGCTAGCCAGTTTGTTCATGTTGGTAAATGTAGCAACTGCATCATCAGTTACAGAGTTAAAATTGAGCTTCTAATGTTTATTTTTTTCTTTATTTCTTGTGGAAAAGAATAGAATTTTATATACAGCGAAAAATGAGAAAATACAAATTATTGTCTGGACACACTTACACCTACAGAAGGAACGAGATTGAAAGCATAAAGCAGCCAACTTAGCTGTATTATGAGCAACGAAATTCAGATTTCTGATGTTTATTCATATCGAGGTACACTTCTTTCTACAATTTCTGTAAGGGGTAAGAAAACAAAAGTCGTTATCCTTTTCCTTTAAAACTATAGAAAAAATGAAATAACAAATACTGTGTTATATGTGCAAGGATAAAAATTAGACACTGCAGTCAATCCTCTTCAGTATCATCAGGCAGAACAGATTCCTCAAAATCAGCATCCATAATAACCCCATCCATAACATGGATTAGAATCTCCTTCTTTCTGACATCTACAATTTCAGATCGAATCCTGTTAACTACAAACATTCCATCTATGTCCTTGGAGATGTATAATGGAAACCCAGATAATGAATCATAGGATACATGCTCCTCAAAGGCCAAATTAACTGAAGAAAGTGCACGTGGGACAGCTGAGAAACCCAATATACGAGAGATGATTGCATAGGTATCATTGAACTTCTCTGGCACCAAGCTATCATTAACCCATAGATGCAGATCTCGATTGAAAGCCTCCTCTGAAGGAACAAAAACAGTAAAGGCAAGATCTTGAGGCAACATTTCAACCATCATTTCCCCGAACTTTCCTAAACTGATGACATTCTGAGAAACTTTTCTGGATTTTATAGTTGGGTAAAACCCCATCTCCCCCTTTCTGGTTGACACCTCTGGAAGCTTAAAAACTGCAAGAATCACAATCAAAAGGCAAGACACAGACACCAGCATGCTCAGAAGAGCAATTGAATTCTTCAGAACTAGCTCTCTCTTCATTTTCTTTGATGAAATCAGTATCCGAGCTGTATATTTACAGTTGCAAATAAATTTCTGAACTTTCACGACTTATGAACAACAATAAGCTACAATGTCAAGGTTGAAGAGTCATTTTCCATAAAATTAAACATCAACACCAATATCCATTAATAGCTTAATCTTCAAAATCACTGTTTGAGCCTAAATTTTTATCTGAAAGAGGCGCAACTAGATTAATATACTGGAATTTTGTTGAGATAAAGCAAGGCTTTCCACTCAGAAAGTCCAGATCGAGGACTAAGAAGTTAGCACCACCTCCACCAGACTCTCTGGTCAAAACCAAGGGACCCAATGAGTCCCTTAAGATTCTCGTTTGACCTAATTATCAAAGTACGAGAAACAACAAAATCTTACAGTATTGGAAGGGAAGCCCACAGATTGTGCAGAAATACCTGACTTCCAGAGAAACAACAGCTCTCGTCCTCCATTTCTAGGATGTTGGAACTTCGGTTTCATGTGGAGTGGATAATAAAAAGGGTGTCATTTCTAGCTTATACGACGTCGTTGTAATGTCATAACTCACTCCCAAGTCCAAGTTAGAAGAAGCGCCCTTCTGTCATAACTCACTCCCAAGTCCCAAGTCAGAAGAAGCGCCCTTCAATAAGTTGCATGCAAAACGCATTGCTCCGCTAGCCCTATCATTATTTTTGTTTTTGCTATGAATTGGGCCTCTTTTTATTTTCGTNAAAACCAAGGGACCCAATGAGTCCCTTAAGATTCTCGTTTGACCTAATTATCAAAATACGAGAAACAACAAAATCTTACAGTATTGGAAGGGAAGCCCACAGATTGTGCAGAAATACCTGACTTCCAGAGAAACAACAGCTCTCGTCCTCCATTTCTAGGATGTTGGAACTTCGGTTTCATGTGGAGTGGATAATAAAAAGGGTGTCATTTCTAGCTTATACGACGTCGTTGTAATGTCATAACTCACTCCCAAGTCCAAGTCAGAAGAAGCGCCCTTCTGTCATAACTCACTCCCAAGTCCCAAGTCAGAAGAAGCGCCCTTCAATAAGTTGCATGCAAAACGCGTTGCTCCGCTAGCCCTATCATTATTTTTGTTTTTGCTATGAATTGGGCCTCTTTTTATTTTCGTTGGGCTTTGTAGCTAGGCCTCTCTGGACTACATGTGAAGTTTTTAGGATAACTATCTACTCGGGCCTCCCAGCAAAAGAATCAAATAGACTACTTCTTTTGGGGCGTTTTTGTTTTTTTTTAGTTGGATCTTTTTGTGGTATTTTTTATCGTAAAAAAAAAAAAATTGGACAAGGTCAAGAGTAATGTCTTACTAATTTTTCGATTTAAGTACATTACCCATATTTTTTGTTGCATTTTTTTGTCAGCAAAAAGTGGGTAGGGGTGCTTGTTCAGTATTAGCCACTTTTTTTTATTGTCATGTGTTTTATGCCCAGCTACATCCTTGGGGTTTCTGGTGGGACCAAAGATTGAATTTGGTGTCATTGTAAAAATTTCAAAAAGTTGAGTTATAGTATATGACAGAACACACTGATCTTTAGAAAATACAAGAACATCACAATATAAAAAAACGTGCAAAACAAAAAATTTAACTTTTGTGACTAGCTTTTCTATATCATGTCATTTTTGTATTTTATAAAAAAAATTGTATGTTCTGTTACATATTAAACACCAAAATTACTGGATGGTTAATATTCAATGTGCATGAACACCCACATTCTAATATTAACGGGTATTGTAGACTTTGCCTAAATAATCAACTAAACTACTTAACAACATTATTAAATAGTTTTTTTTTTTTTTGCTATTAAAAATTTAAGGTGAGATGAGATTACCTCATTTTGAAATTAAACTCCCTATCAAATGAGGACTACTAACAATAAAATTTGAATTTAGACTTTACAAGCGAAATATTTTAAATGTTAGTTAAATAGCCTTGACTTATGCAATTCTAAGCGCTCTAAGATCAAATCAATCAATTAAAGTGTTTGTAATAGCATTTAAAACATGGGAAGTCCATGTCCGTTCATTTTGTCTGTTTTGAGGGTGGGTGGCCGGTGGCAAGTTTCACTTGAAGTCCATGTCCGTTCATTTTGACTAGGGTTCTGCGTGCTGACCAAGTGGCCGGAAATTCAATAGTGTTTTTAGCAGAGAGAGATATGATATCAGAATTGAAAGCTATATTGGCTGGTACTTGTGCATGATTGGCATGAGTTCTACTCACCCACGAGATTCATTGTATCAATAGCCCCATACCCTGAGCCTTAGATCGATATATTGCCTCCAAATACTATTTTTTACGTGGAGAGCATGTTCTGGGGTTGATAGTGATAAATGAGTATGAGTGCAACTGCAACTGCATGCGTGTGGGTATGGGCAATGCATGCACTAGCATTATATATGTGGGGGACAGATCGTATACATCCTCAAATTGAATTACTTGATCCATCCCCATTATGAATATTCTCAGTCCTATAAAGACTATGAATAAGTCCACCAAGCAATGCCCATTTGATTGAACAACTACCTCAAGGGGATAGTTTTGTTTCTTGTGTCCAGGAACTCAGTACTTCTGGATTTGGTTGAGGTTGTTGTATATATAGCACGTATGCTTTGACTTTGACCCTTCTCATTTGAGTTTCAAAGGATAAGTTGATAACCAAATTATATTCTCATGGATATATATATATGGAAGACAATATTAAGGAAAAAGATATATAACTGTAAAAAAAGATAATTCATGGCAAAAAGAAGTGCTGATTGTTGAAAAGGAGGATTCTAAGTACCATGTGCATGTCCATCCACTCATCTTCATGAATTTCCTTTTCGCTTACAAGATAAGATTGTGGATCACTCAAGTGAAAAAGAAGTGCGAGGAAAAGAAACTATGAAAAAAAAAAAAAAAAAGATAGTTAGAATTCAATAATGGAACGGTGGAATTGAAACACAAGGGTAAATAATTTAATTAGAGAAAATATATATGTTTGGTGATGTTACTAAACGCATATTTACATATTTAGATGTCTTTTTATAAAAGAGAGAATTTGTGTTTCTTTTATTAATTAATTAATACTATAAATTGCTCCCATAACTTTTTATTTAAAATTTCCCTAAAAAATGTATATATTAGTAAAAATCAGAGCTTCTTCTTTCTCCCTCTCCCCCATCAAATTTCAGTTCATTTTAAATTCAGTTGTAAGTTTTGGAAAGATATTGTAACCATCAAATTTAAACTAACAAAGGTTTTAATTTTTTTTGAAATGTAAAATAGTTATGTCTAACAATTAAGCATTATATGATTATAGCAATGGGACTATATGTATATAGAGAAAAGTATCCTAAAACTCAATTATTATCCATACATCACCATTTTGAATTTCATAATATATATGATCTGCTAGATATAAACAATAAATCAAGTCAACGAATTATATATTATGCTGCATTTTTTTGGTACTAATTAAGTCAAATCCTTATTTAAGTTGAATCTGAAGCTTTTTTTTTTTTTTTTTTTGATGAGAATTTTTTTTTTTCCAGATACCAACTGGAGCATATGGGTAGCCTTTAGATTAAACATATTCTTTATAGGCTTATAGCCAACGATTTTGGTTATTAAAATGATTTTCTCTTTACTGAAAGTTCTCCCATTGTAAAACAATATACCATGAGTACTGATACTCTCAATCATTTTCTATACACCATTCTTTTTCCTGGATATTTATACAATCAAAATTTAGTCAACATTCTGCATCCAAACATATCACCAAAAATCAATTATTAACCACTTGCCCATAAAGATAAATCAGGAATCCAAACTTTTATAAATATACTTCTATCAAGAACCGTAACTTTTTTTTTTTGATGGAAATCAAGAACTGTAACTGACTCAGCCAAAAAGTAAGAAACACTGTTTTTTTTATTTTATTTTATTTTAATATATATATATATATATATACTTGTACAGTGAAGATGCAAGAAGCAATATGTTAAAGAATATCACTTGACTTATTAGTTTAGTTTTTTTTTTTTAACACTTTTTTATGCTAAATAGCACTTTATTCAATTCATCAATAATAATACCATAACCAACAAAACAAGCATATATACTAAAATTTGATTTTGAATTCTGAAAACTTCCCCAAACCTTAAAGACCATATGCATGAGCATAACCATTTGAGTTATTGTTCGAGTCAAATAAAAACCTTGGTCAAGCATTTTTTTAAATTAATTTGAATACTATGTAAAAAAAAAAAAAAGATGGTAATGGTGAGTATTTTTTAATGTAGTGATGACTGATGAATGTGATGTTTAAAATGTAATGGTGGTTATTTATTTGTAATGAATCATGTTTATCTGCTATATGATTAAAATATGTAAACCTCTGCAACAAGTATTACTTTAGTATAGAGTTAGCCACATAAATTTTACTATATATATATATATATATTATAATACATTAGCATTTAGCTAGCACACATGTCTTATAATATATATATATAACATATTCTTTGCACTTTTTATAATCGAATCAAAAATGTCTATCCAAACCCCATCACCAGAAGTTGATCCAGCACATACAATGATTTCTGAAGTCCAATCTCCATCTTAATTACAAAAACAAGCTACTTACTTATGGGAAGAGCCAAAATGGACGCAATCCAAAATGGCAAAATGGAAACACTAATAAAAAAAAAAAAAAAACTCTTGTTATTTAAATAGAAACACTAATAAACAAGATAATATGTCACAAGGGGAGAAGCGATGATCCCATAGCAAATCAGCACCGTTCAAACTTCAAACCGTGCATCAGTAATGTTCCCAATAAAAGTCAACTACGATCCAAAGGTGGGCATTAGAGGAGATATCATCATCATGATACAGTTAATTAAGCTCTTTTTGTCGCTCGGAGTCCCGAAATCCGTTATAACTAACTCGATGCATATAGCATGAACTCGGGGTCGGACTCCAAACCCGCCATGGTTTCAGGCGCCAAAATGACCTCCAAATCAACGGTCCCGGTCCCTTCTCTTCCCGGAAAGGCGGAAATCTTACCGTCAAATTTGTTGGCCGGGCCACTGCGAACTGCCAAGGGTCGTCCCCACCCGAAATCGTTATCATACATTGGGAATCTTGGGGAGCTACCCATGGTGATTGATGCACCGTCGGAGTTGCCTAGCGGGAAGCACCTCGGGTTACTCTCCCAATCCTCTACGAAGCGTCGCACCGTAGCGTCGTGGTGCGCCTTCACGTTGTTGTTGAGTTGTTCCGCGCACCAGCCCAAATCCTGTGAGAGGACGTCACCAGCTGAGGCAAAGGTCGGTACGCTCTGAATGGCATTACCGAAATAGTACGGATCCAGTTTGGGCTCTAGCCTGTGGCGACAGTTCACTGCCATTCTGAACGTCGTCGTTTTCGAATATGGTAATTTCCTGGCACGTGTAACAGCACGCCACAGTAACGCACATAATGACTGGAACGACGAAATTTCCACCGTTTCGGTCACTTGAGGTTTCGAAACGGCACTCTTGAACCAGCTCTCGAGAATCGTGGTCAGCTTGCCGTTTTCCTTCTCATAAGGGTCGTTGCTCTGCTTCCCCATTAACTCCGCCGCGCTAACGTCGCTGTTTGAGGGCCATTTTCGGTTATTGGTTCTCGCTTTCAGCTTCTGAATGGCTTCGCGGCTGAAGGTGAAAATTCTTTCGCGGAACTGCTCGTCGGCGTTGAATGTGACTTGGGGCCCACCTTCCGGCAACCGGAGAACCGCCTCTGAAATCAGAATAGAGTCCCGCTGAAAGTCCGGTACCTTGGAGATTTTCTGGGTTCCTCTACAGACTTCGGCGAAGGTGTTGAAGAAATTCCAGAAGGAGGTACCGTCAGTGACGGCGTGGTTGACGGCGCAACCGATGAAGACGCCGTCAGAGAGCTCGGTGACCTGGACGGCGAGGATTGGAGAGAAATGGCCAGTATAGCTGACCTTTCTGTCGTAGGTGAAGAATTCTTTGAAGTAGTGAGGGACATCACCTGGGGCTAAGAGGTCGCGGATAGAGAATCCGGCGGCGTTTACGTGGAAGAAATCCACACCTGCATCGTTGCAGGTTATGTAGACGTAGCCGTCGGAATCTGTGGTTAAGCGGCCAGCGAGTGGGGGGAAGAGGGAGAGAGTGCGAGAGAGAGCTGACTTAAGGAGAGGGATAAGAGAGTGGAAAGAAAGAGAAGGGAGAGTGAAGAGGCAACCCTTTTGTATATAGTGGCAGGAGAGCATAGGGAGGTCGGAGACGGAGAGCTTCATGTCTGCCATGGAGGATTTTTGGTCAGGGAAGACAGTGCATTTAGAGACAAGAGTTGGCGTAGAACAAGGCATTTTTTTCAAAGGATTGTTGGGTGGTTTGTTTCTTCACTCGCTTCGCTCTTGCCTCTTGCCAACAGGAGACAAGATTTCTCTCCTTCTCTTCTCTCGCTCGCTGGGAGATGAGGAAGGGGAGTATGCGCTATATATAACCTAACAAATGGGGTTTGGTTCATGCACTTAATTTCTGCTGATATATATCACTTTTCTGATGCTGTGGCGGTTACTGCTTGCATTTGTTTATTAATTGGTGACGATGCTATTCATTTCATCTGCATAATTGCTTTGGAATTTCTTTACCTTGAGTATTCTTTTTATGGGATTGGATTCTTACTTTGCATTTTAGAGAATAAAATACCATTTTTTAAATTTTAAATTGCTTTTCAATCAAATTCATTTATTTTTACTTATTACTATTGAGATAATTAAACTTGGTAAGTGTTTAATTACATATCAAGTATAATATTATTTTAGGATTAATAGCAATTCAAAAACGATGATGTGTAGTAATCTCAATCTTTTATACTTTTTTAGAATTAGGATCGATGTCCATAATTTATTAAAGTACAAAAGGACACGGTTGATGTTGTGCAAGCACAGTACTTAAATCTCATTTAATCTAAGGGTCTCTTTGAGAGTTTTTTTGGAGGAGAAAGTAGAGGAGATGAGAGAAAAGGGAGGGAAAGAAAAGGAAAGGAAAAAAAAAGAAGTTTTTCTCTCCTTTTGTTTGAATATGAAAAGAAAGAAATAAAAATTTATAATTTCATAAATTTATCATTTATATATAGAGTAAATAAATTTAATATAAAATTTAATATAAAATTTAATAATGTTATCTAAATAGTGTTTGAAAAAGAATTTGAAGAAATAAATAGATGTATAATAATAAACTACTATTTTTTCCTCTCCAAACTCCCAAATTGGAGGAACACAAAAGTGAAGACAAAAAAAGA
The DNA here is from genome assembly GCA_003255065.1 of Cercis canadensis. NCBI lineage: Eukaryota > Viridiplantae > Streptophyta > Magnoliopsida > Fabales > Fabaceae > Cercis > Cercis canadensis. The sequence continues at coordinate 1,403,045 of QAOA01000580.1, read as the reverse complement.
ATGTAGGGGTTTGAGTTTACCCTTTGGTTTCTTTTCTTTTTTTAATCTTGAACTCCCAAACAAGGGGATAGACACATTTATTCCTTCTTTTCCTCTCATTTTTTCCCAATTTTAACTCCTAAACAAACCCTAAATAGAGTAAAATTATGAGAGAAAATAAGCTATATATTTCTATAATTTTAACTTCCAATAAAGAGAATTATCAAGAACTTCTTACAATAAATGAATATTCAATTACCTAATTTCACTCATTAATTAAATTTAATATTTTATAACGGACTCAAATTTGGTCATATATAACTTTTTTTTTTTTTTTAGTACTTTTGATTATAACTCTGAATTCAAACACAAAACACTTAAGTTCCAAAAACGACTCAAATATTATTCATTTAGTTCTTCGAATATGTTGTTGTACAATATTAATATTGGTTTGAGTTCGTCTGTTTACAAAATTTGGTTGCCATTTGGTTGAGGAAGTGTCTAGTTGGCCATAGAATTGTGGCGACACGTGGACTCTGTTTAATTGAGGACTTATGGGTTACGGCAAGAGGACATTAAACAGAGAGATTTGGTTTGGGCGCTTCTTGGAAAGCAGGTATAAACAAATATGTGATGCAATTTTGGAGATTACTAAGAATCACTTTTGGGATATTTTCCTTAAAATCACAGGATCGAGTATCCTCAGTCTCAGACTCTCAGGCCTTGAAAGGCACAATACAAAGGCCGATCTGATTATTTGTCTCCCTGTTACAGCACTTTAACATGAAATTATGAAGATATATAAAATGAGGGAGTATGGTACTGTGGATTAAAATATATAGAACAGACAAAGTATAAAAAATAATACTAAATTATTAATTATATTTGAATATAACATTATCTTTTTTATATGAAATAATTAAGGAGAAATACTGAAAATAGTTTCTATATATGAAGTTGAAGCGAATAATACTTGGACCTCGTGCAGAAATTGCTACTAAATATGCAGAGCAATCCCATGGATTGGATTCCATAAAATATATAATTGAAGTAATTAATTAATTAATTAATTAATACCTGCCTCTCATGCAAAAATTGACTCATTTTATGAAGGAAGAAGAATGCGCCGACTATTTACGTTCTGTATGTAGGCTGTCATTCCTCAAATCCCAATAAGGGTCGGTCCCTTCGAATCTTAACTCTACGTTTAACTAATCCTGAACTCTCTCTATTTCTATTTCTATTTACGGTTACGGCTACTTCAACCTTATTCTATACTAGTTTCATTTTTATTTTAAATTTCTCTTATCATCACTATTATATTTCAGTATGACTTAGGTTATAGATTATGTGATTGGAAAAGGTCGGTTAACCAACCTCAAAGAATCTCCTAAACCACCAAGTTTGATTTGTCGGTTAGTGTCAGTATCTCTAATTTTTTGTATCATAAAATGCAGCACACTTGGTATGTGGTTTAGTTAGGTGTTTGACTCTCTCCCTTAAATATTAAATTATATGATTAATTAATAGCGAGCAAAAAAAATATTTTGTTAAATTTTACGTGATCCTTAGCAATTTAAGTAGTCATATATCTAATTTTTAGAATTAAATCCCAATGTGTTTATTTTTTATGATTATGATATTATTATAATAGTGTTATTGACGATTTAAATATTTATTCATTCTCATATAAGAGTTTATTAAAAATATATAAATATTATATCTCTAAAAAAATTACTGAAAGAGTAAAATGTGAGCTATATAAAAAGAAATGGAATAAGTTTATTAATAAAACTCAATTTATACTAATTATATAAATTTAATAAAATTATATATTTATAAATCATATGAGTTTAATTCCTTTCATATACTTTGCACTCTTCAAGTTATAGGGACCGGAAAGTGGTGTCTTTTCTTTTGCTAGTTGTTACTAATGGAGAGTGGTGTCCAAATGCTGAGTCCCTGCTAGTGTTAAGCTTTTTATTACAACAAGGAGACACCTTGGAATCTGCCACGCGTCTTACAGGTCAAGGCCAACCTTGATGATTCAGTGGATTATGTATGTGACAGTGAACCTTGCCACTTGCCACGTGTGTGACAGTGCGAAACCAACCATGAACAAAATTTTATTAATTTCGTCAACTAGAATCGTGTATTACTTGAATCAATAAAGTTTTTACTTAAAACTAATTTATTTATTTTTCATATGATACCAATTCATAAATATATTCATACTCAAGTTTTCCTACAAATAGACTAATCCCTAAAAAATAAAAACTAAGACCTTAAGATAATTAATTGAACATTCTATTAATTAAGTATTAAGTACTCTATAAAAAATTATGTTCAAAACCTACTAGACTGAATGAGATGAGACAATAACGTGGTAGCTTTGAAAACTAATCAAGATTTGCTTACTAATCAGGATTTTAAGTTATGGTCCAAAAAAAAGGAAAAACAATATAGGGAGTGGAATTTTAAGTTATAAATATTGTAGAATGGATAATCTGGGTTTCTTATACAAATCTCTCATGCTTTATCTAAATAGGATTTTAAGTTGAAATCTCTAGGATGTTAATTAGAAAATCAAAGTCCAACAGCAACAACTAATTGATTTTGTTTTTAGAAGAATAATTAATTGAAATTAATTTAAAGCTTATGCAAGTGCAATCGATAAACAATAATATTGCCGCTTCTCTTTGTTTGAATTTTATTATATTGCTTTAAAGTTTAAAATATTATACAATAGAGAGATGAGTCCAGATTTTATTTTATTTTATTTTTTCTAGTGTATAGTATACCTGAATTTGATTTTACATATAGTTTACGTGAATGAAAATGATCAAAACGGTCTGGATTCATAATATTGTTAGAGGCAATGTAAGTGGCCAGTTGGCGAAATGACGTGAACCAATGAATCTATTCAAAAAACGGAGGTAATTCCTGCACCTATTGCCTATATGACGACATTCAACCTTTTGATTGCACAACATTAATACTAAATATTAATTAATAATTTTTATAATTGATCTGCGTGACAGCATACGTCAAAAACGTTGACACTTATCACATAACTACCAAAAATTTGTCGTTTATTTATTAAAATAGAACAAGATTAGTTAAGTTTTGGTTTATTAGCTAGTTAGGATAAGTGTTCAAGTTTCATTTTCGTCAAAGTACCAAAGGGCTTATAATTGAGTGATACTAAGATCGTTCTCAAAATTTTTGAATTTCGTGTTCAAATTTAGAATGATAACTAAAATATCAAAAAAATTATTCATATACTAATTACTATGGATAGATTAATGAAGAATCGATCCCCCTTACCCTTTGGGCGTTGACGTCGTCCCTTCGGTTGGGCTTTGGGACCATAGTTGATGATGATCACCAATATCTCGTACTAAGGTGCAAAGAATTTTATATTCTGCAGCTTCTAAACTACATATATTAGCTTTCAATTTTGTCTTTGTATTCTTAAATATATCATCTTATCCTTAATCTATCAAATTTATTATAATATCTTTCTTTCTCTACTATTAGTTGGTGGTTCTTATGTACCAAAAAAGTGCCAACAACAGGGAATTCTGATAATGATGTTATAATAGTTAGTTTTGGAAAAGAGTCGTTATTAGTAAATGGAAAGCCAGATTATTTTTATGTTCAAATAGTACATACTTTTCCCTTAGTCAGTGAAGAAGTTTTAGAAAGATAATTATATTGCATTTGGTTTTGGATGGATCGATGTGGTTGATCATAATCATATAAGTAATATTTGACTAATTAGGATAATTTATTCAGATATTAGTAAACTATGCATTTATTAATTAATAATTCCAATCAAATTCATGCTTGAGTTAACGAATTTCTATATATGTATATAGTTAAATTGAAATAATTATAGAAAAATGTGTGATTTGGACTTAATTACTTATATGTAGATTAATTAAAACTATACAATTATTATTCAAATACAACCTAAACTTTTAGGACAATAATATTAACATAGGCCTAAAGTTCCTAGGATAAAAATAGTAGAAAATGGAAGTTCAATGGCAAACAATATACTTTTATTAAGTAACTCAATTGATCATGTACCTAACTAACCACAAGTTTAATACTCTATGATTGTTGTTTTTTTGTTTCTCTACCTACAATTATCGTTTTTATCCCACAATATTTAGGTAAAAATCATGATTTCAATAAAAATGGCTGTGTATATTTANCACAATATTTAGGTAAAAATCATGATTTCAATAAAAATGGTTGTGTATATTTAATTGTAATTTCTATACAAAGCCACGCATTAAGTAGACTTTACAAAGATTCAAACTCTGGTCGCTTAAATAAGTGGTCTCGAGTTTGAGCTCTTGTGAATTCAGCAAAATTTTTTGGGAGAGGTCCCCGCTTTAGCGCCCGACCGTACCTCAGAGGATTAGTCCTAGGCAAAGCCTGAGAATATCTTGAGAAACCAAAGATTGAAACTCTATGCCATCATAGCAAAGAAAAATATTCTATATAAGATATCTTTCCATATGATAATAATAATTCTAAGATGATGAAATTTCTTTGTGCTTTGCGTTTTCATTCTTATGAAGTAACTGAAGTATATAATCCACTTTCTTTTCTGGCCAGGAAGTATAATCCACCTTTGGACCTTTCAATTTTGGCTATTTTTATTGAAATCATGATTTTTGATCTTATATTGGAAACAAAATTATGCTAAAAAGACAAGTAGACAACTATCTTACGTAAACAATGATGTAACTGAAATGAATTCCGTCGTAATTGAGAATAAAATGTAGCTACAGCAAAATAAAGAGAGATGCGAGACTTGTGTAAGAAACCCAGATTATCCATTATATATATTTTGATTTTCAACTCTTATTTTGTTTTATTTTATTTTTGACTATGATAAGGGTTAAGTACCACAGGCTGAGTGGTGACGTGAATTAATCTTTATATTAAGAATTGTGAAAATTAATTATGAAAAAAATAACTTCTTTCTACTTCTAAAAATCAATTATTTGAGGAACAAGCGCCATAGACCAAGAGGAAAAAAGAGAAAAGATTATTCGTCTCTTTGTGTCTGTGGTAGTTGCTGTGATGAGTTGTTTTGTTGAACAAGTGCAGTATAGTACACAATAATATTAATATTCCGTGAGTGTCTGAGGCACGTAAGATTCCGGTCCCATAAGCATAAGCCAATAGCCATGGCCGTTCATGTCTTCTGTGCTGTGTAGGTAGAGATCAGAGAGGTCTCTCGTCAGTGTACTGTTTCCAGCTTACGTAGATGAACGTGGTCCTCTCCTCTCCTCTCCTCTCCTCTCCACTCACAGAGCACCACAATTCAACTGCAACTGCAAGGAGATGAGATAATTATAACTCTTAGGGTATGTTTGAGAGTTTCTTTGGAGGGGAAAGGAGAGGAGAGGAGGAAAAAAAGAGAAGGTTTTATTCTTATTTGTTTAGATGATTAAAATGAGTAAAATGAGAGAAACAAAAAAAGAAAAATTTTATTATAAAGTATTTTTACTAATTTATCTTTTATTATTAAACTAGACATATTTAACATAAAATTAAATAATATAATATACTTTTTTTTTTCTCTCTTGTATCTCTCATATTTCTTTCTCTCTCTCTTTAAAATAATCAATTAATAAAACTAGAAAATAAATTAATTACTTTTTAAAAAAATTAAATTAATCAACAAATCAGTGTTTTATTTCATTAATTAAATAAAATGACGGTTAAATTTACCTCTATCAAAAGAAACAAGAATATAAGAGAGAGATCAAAGTTAACAATTTACCTTCAACTTTATCTTTTTTCTAGACAATTGGATAATGATATCAAATGCACAAAATTTCTCATCTAAATTATTAATTCTACATGCATTTTACCACCATTAAATTATTCATTAATAAAGCACTAAACTTTCTTGTACTAAAATCAAATCCATTAAACATATAAATTTTGCACAGATTAATAATTAAATTTGAGAAAACAAGAAAATATGTATTTGAAAACTAATTTTTACTTAGCTTCAAATGACATTTAGCTCTTGTAATAAACATGTAAATTAATCTTACACTAAATACTTTCACATGACCAAAAAAATTGATATAAACAACCTTATTTGTGATGATAAAACAATCTGATTTTTTTTTTTCTGGTCATATCTTTTAGTAATAGCTATGCTTACTTTTCTCACAAGACTTTCTTGGTACCATTCATTATCTCATGTTTGCAGGTTTCAATGCATGAATCTAATTGGTTGGCCATTGATGGATTTCTATAGCCATGTTATTGGAGTAATATGACAGTGAAAAAAAATTGAAAACACAGACAAGTAAAATGTGACAACATGGGTAAATTAATTCATTTTTCCAAACCCCCCGATTTAAGGGGTTAACCACCGATTCTCCTCTCTTTTTAAATTAAAACTCCCAAAACTCTCTTGTTCTTCTCTTTTCATTTCCTTTTCCCCTAAAATAAATTTCCAAATAAACCCTTAATAGTCAAACATGCTAGATATGACTATCCATGGAGCTTGGAATTTAATCACAATGATCCATGTACAATTAATGCATGCTAGTGTTTCTTGTGTTACAACTACTTTGCCAAGTATAATAAGATCAACTACCCATGATGCCACCAAATTAATGCATGCATGAGCATGACGTTCGCTTCTTATTTTCCCTTTATTATCACTTCAGTGGTTGGATTTTCCCTCGGCTTTGGAGGGGAGATGAACTTGTTATGTCTAATCCAACTTTATTAAATATAATAATTTTGTTGTTGTCGTAATCCCATTATAAATATCTGCCTACTGATGGCGACGTTAAATCTAAGCTTTAATTGATTCTGATTTGACATGTCTATAATATATCTATATCTTGTCCATAAAAAACAAAACAAACAAGAATAATTTTTTTTTTTTTGCATAATTTCGTCCCATTCAATCTCAATAAAATTTTAAATATAATGTAACTAAAATTTTCTCGATAAATATAACATAACTAAACAAATAAATAATATTTTCAAGGAGACTTGAAATGACTCACAACCCTCCTTGTCATCCTCGCTCTCTACTATATCCTTTTCCATTTTGGCTAGGAATCACCCTGGTTTTTATAAGTGGATGAATGATAATCCATGATTTTGATCAAATAAGACTTGAGAATTAATTAATGGTAAAGTATTAAAGCCGAATTCATTTATCTATTAAATAAATAACTAAAATTTCATAAATAATTCATTATAAGGACAAATGTAAATGAATAAATGAATTTGGATATCGATTGCCTCTAATTCATCATTTGCCACTCAAACAGCTTATAAAAAAAGTTATACATATGAATTGTATATATATGTGATTACTNATTGTATATGTATGTGATTACTCATCTTAAATTCATTATTACTGAATAATACTATGCACTATATCTCCATCCAAATAACAACATATAGCAGAATAACACATTAAATCTATTGAAGATGAATATTAACGATTAAAATGATTACTTTTTTTTTTTTTGGGTAAACNAAACAAAGGGTATCACCCTAAAATGATTGATTTAAGGGAGCTTTATCTTACACCTGCTTTTAGATGCGATATAAATCACCTTTGAGCTTTTTTCTATATTGTTTTGGTTTTACAGTATATTATTTTGATATAGTTAACATAATTTAAATTATACTTTTCACTTAATTTTTTTTAATATAACTCAGACATATATTTAATAAAATTTAAATTTTATCAATTATATTAGAACAATATAGTATAAAATTAAAATAGTGTAAAAGAAAATAGCATAGCACCCCTCAATTTAAAGTTTAAACTGAACAATCAAAACGTGCAGAGTTTTTAATATTCTGACGCATTCTTGTGGTGGGAGCATGAAATAATCAAAAGTCTTCTCTGGCATTAATCGAAGCAGAGAATGTAATCGAAAGCATGTGTTCCCACTTTCCAGTACTCCCATTTGTGATTCACTGTCTCAAGTGACCTGAAAGCTCCATTAGTGTCGGTGGTACATTCACCAAATTGAACAGCCAAAAACAAAGACACTACAAAATGGAACATTATTTAGAAGACCAGGGGGAGGGAATTTAAGTTACTAGTTTCCTTTTTTTTAACAAATAAATATAGTTTCAACATAATTCATCACTTGGATTAATGGAGCATTATGCAGGCAGATTCAGTCCCTTTCCTTTAACGATGTATTACGTTTTAATTGCTGCTGTCTAACATTTTCTATCATATACATATTACACCCTCGAAATGTGAATCTCTTTGTCTCTGTCATGTCAATAAGAGAGAGAGCAATTAAAACATTATTCTTGTGTACACTGAGTTACTAACCTTATCATAGTTGTCAAATAAGATGGCGTTTCCAATGGCCTTATTCTTCTGTGTATTTCCACTATATATGAGAAATTCTGTGCTTCAAAATTGTTTTATTCTGTGATATTTGTCATTTTTGGTTTCCCTGGCGCGTTTAATTCTCACGTTTCTGCATTCAACGATTGAGTCAAAAAAGACACAACAAAGATACGCTACTATTGGCGGACACATACACTGAAAGGATGTGGATTATACATTAATGATTAATTAATCTCACTCTATTAGTGGATAAGCCAACTTTTAGTATGTTGTATGCCCACCAGCACTTGGAATTCGTCCAAAACTTTATGTTTGACACATTGACTTGAACACCCAATCATATACTGCAAACACCCCAATTAATGACAAGTCCATAGAAATGATTGCCCCCACATTTATTTTATTCCCACCTAAATATTCCATCCATTGAATTAAAACACACCCAATCATATAGTGAAAGCAAAAAAGGTTAGAGATAAGTGGATGTATCCTTTTCCTAGCTAGGGGACAATACTTTCCATTTTAAGGGGGGAAGTACATTGCAATCATTCATTTCTAGTTGCTTAAGTAAGACTATGCTCTTTAGAAAATGGTAACATAAAGACAAATTTAGATCCATGGACAAATTGGTCTTGTGGGCTGTGACTTTTCCTTTGCTTCAATAATCTTGCCATCTAATGGTAGCAGCAAACTCATGTACATATACTTCGGAGTTCGTATGTTGACAGTGCCAAAGTTTGTTTACGCCTTGAATTTGGAGAAAAAAAATAAAGAAAAGTAAAGGTAAAGAGCATTATTGGGAACTCGATCATCACCAAACATAGGTTATAACATCGATAGATACCATTACCATATTAAAATACCAGATTCAATTCACCTTTGTAATGAAGATGTTTTAAGTCAATTTAAACTCTACTTGTTTACTTTATAGTATTTGTTTGAAAATGACAAGGGGAATAAAAATGAGAAGAGAAAAAAACAAAAATGTAAACCATAATGATGAGCTGCTTGTTTCTATATGTTTGTTTGATTTACATCTGAAAGAAATTGTGGCCACCCTGGGTGAGTCATCCGATTGGGATTAACTTGTGATTAGTTGCTACTTTAGAGGGTGTTGTAGGTAAGCCCAAAGCTGTGTGTAAAAGATGCAACTTCCACACAAAAAACTAAATGATCCCTAATCTTTGTTATTGCATCTTGGCACTGCGTCTAAACTACAGGAAGGAGCATCTGGAGTATGAGTGAAAATAAGGCACTCGTGAGCTATTCATGAGCCAGTTTCAAGAGAGTTTGACTAGTTTAACTAATTAGGTTTTCTAGTTCAGTCGAACATATTCTCAGTCATAAGGTTGGTCTTTTTACTCATTTTCTTTGTTCAAATTCTCTTAATTGCAAATGCAATCATTATTTTAAAAAAAAATCAGTCTTATATAAACTATAATAAAAAATACAACTGATCTAAAAATCTCTTAAAAAAGTTGAGATTTTAGGTTTGAATCCCCATTTTTCATATATATGATGCTACTTCATTATTTGTGGGAATGCTATTTGGAATATGGACGTCATTTGACATTTACAAAAAAAATTAATAGACTCCCATAATCATGTGAAGGGTTTCTATCCAAAATACAAATAGACCGGTAAATACTAAATAGATAACAATAACTTTTTTATTTTTTATAAAAGAGTGTAATGTACTAAGAAAAGGGAAAAGAAATATATAGTAAAAATAAAACTTTTGGCATCAATGACAAAAAAAAATGCCACAAGACACAGATTATTACCATGTCTATTTCTTATTTTGTTAGTTCTCATTTTTTTTTTCAACGAGGTGGTCACTACACCTTATTAGTGTAAGATTAATCTCTGTTAGAGTTTCGACATCCTGGCCACTAGTGCTTCCTAGATTCGCCCCATATCAAGTTTCCACACACACTGGTTATTAATTCTCGTTTTTGGTAGTAAAAATATTTTCTCTTTTTTGAACAGATCTGATCACAGGTTGGACTGTTGTTTTATGATTACGTAAAAAAAAAAAAAAAAGGCCTAGTCCTGGGCCTGGCCGAACATTCAGGATACTTATAAACTCAAAGCCTGACCCAAATATTTTGTCCAGGATTGGAGCATGAGCCCAAAAGCATTTTTCTTGACCATTTTTGAAATAAAACTTAATATTAGAATGTCTACAATAATCAAATTAGTTATTGTAAATTATATTCAGAAGCATTTTTTATTTAAAAACTTAAACAAAATATTAAACAAATGAATAAAATTCAAGAATAAAAATCCAACCATTGATCCAAACACGACCTCAGTGAACTGGATTCTGCAATTGGGGCCTAGAAATGGGAACCATCTTCCATCTCTCTCCCCTCTTGTTGGGTTAAAATAGGAAATCTTTATGGTGGGTCTCTTCTTCCTCCCTCTCTCTGGCCTCTCCCCAAATATCAGATTTCATTTATGTGCGCCTAATGTAGTTATGTTCATCTTGGCATAAAAAGAAATGAAATTAACCACTTGAACCTGAGTACATGCTTCAGTAACATACAATCCGCAGTAAGTACATGAAAATGTAGAGAGTTGATTTGGGTCCGTATCAGATTAGCTCCCACATAACAAAATCAATAGATTATGTGAGATAAACCTCGCATTTCATAAGCGCATAAAATTCTAAACATTATCAGAATCCTTTCCCGCAAACAAAGGAGAAACCTTCTCTCAACAAACAACTATTAATAGTCTAATGGCAGTCTAAAATCTATTTGTACCAAAATAAGCTGAACTAAGCTAACCATCAACCAATATATAGCTGAACTATGATTTTCTACTAATTTACATTAAGAAGTCCTATCCATGGTGAATTTTGAAATGAGATTTCACCCCTCAATCCTTTTCTTAAAATATTTAGATTTCATGATCACCCACCGAGTTTTCAATTACTGATCTCACCTTCCATTCAGGTCTTTAAAAGCTATATATATAGCGACACCAACAGAAGTTATCCCAATCCAATAATGGACTCCCATCTAGGCAACCACAAATGTGAAAATCACTCCATGCGCATCTTGATCACCACAAATATCCACACTACGTAGGAAAATAACACATGTCTAAACCCTAGACTACAAATCAGCACCAAAGTAGACTTCCATCATAATCCGTACATAATCAGAATAGGCCCTAACTGATACACATTTCACTGCACCTACAGGGTTTAGCATCAGCTAGAGCCAAGCTGTGACAAGCTGACTACACAGAAAGCAAGTAAATTTTTCCTGCTAGTTAGATTCCTGTTCCTATTTCCATGCACTTTATTTGGAGTTGAAGGTGATTCAAGAAATCTAAATTCAATATCAATCAAACCACATTAACAGCATGTAGCACAAAAATAACAGGGACAGTGGCAGCAATCTGATAGTTCCAGGGAGTCAGCAAACTCTTTAAGCCAGCTATAATCTAATCCCATAACAATTTATCTACATATTCCTTCTATTATGAATTTAATTCAACACCCTTGATCACCAATTACTTCTGCTCTCTTAAGCAAAAGTTAGTATTAAAGCATTTAAATTCCCTTCCCCAAGCCTCTACAAGAGCTTCCTGTAAGACTCTGCCTATAGGTGCTGGAGCTCAGAGAGGATGAAATTTACAAAAAACACTGATTATTTTTTCTCTCAACAATGACTGGAGACGCTTCCACCAAATTCGACAATGACATCTGAATATGAATCAATCTAAATCCTACACTTCAATCCACATACTTGGGCAGCAATTTTAGAAAATAATTCAGTGACCAAAATCTGAATATTGATATTATGATATTATGAGCAACGCAAAAAGGCCCCGCGTTTGGATCTCAACCAATGAGCGATGCAACTGACAACAGCATGTGAAGTTCCATATAACATATCCTAATCTGGCAATATACGTGCCAATCCTGGAATGCCAAAGACAGGAGGTAAAGAAACCAAATTTTTTTTATATATGTAAAGAGCAGCATAAACATTAAGAGGTTATCAAATGATCAACCTTTACTTAATTCATGGAGCAACAAACAGAGCACCACAAATACATTCAATCCAACTTCAAGATGGAATATATACATATATACCATGGAGTACGGGAATCATATAGTGAATTAGCTTTCAAAGTTCAAACCTTAGCAACAGAGCGAATTACAATCAATAATCTACTCGATAATCACTGTAATCGTCCCGCGCAGCCAAGTCATTTTCAACCCTCTCCGCAATTTTTTCCTCTTCATATTTGAGCCCCTCTTCCAAAGCAAGTCCACCCAGAGCTCCAGCAACAGCGCCGACTGCAAGCCCCGCACCCAAACCCATTTTTGGACCCCTGGGCTTCTGATCATAGGGGGAATAATCGAGTGGAGCTGATGGCCCGGTGGGGCCACCATAATTAACCGGACGATCAAAGAATGGCCTTGGTGGGGGTGGGGGTGGGGGTGGAGGAGGGGCACTGGAGTAGTATCCTGAATGTGAATAGTACCCAGAGTATGCATCCGGATAGGAGGTGTAAGAGTATGGTGGAGGAGAGGGTGAAGGTGAGAATCCCCTGTAGTCTCGTGCAGAAGATGGAGGAATGGGATTGGTGGGTAAATAGCAGACCACTGAAGGGTTAGGGTTAGCATAATCAATGGTTGCGGTTGGTGGTGGCAGAGGACGTCCAAGGAGACCCAGCTTAAGGTGGATCTTACCCTGAGGACGACCGGAGGGGCGCGTGAGGATGAACTTGCGAAGCCGGGTCGAATCTGCGAGCTCATCCACGTCCTTCAGTGGGAGACGGAGTGTGCCGACTAAGGGCTTTGGTGTCTCAGAGGGTTTTGAATGGAAAATCTCAAGGGTCAGGAACGAATCATGGAGAGGGTGGGTCAGAGGGAGAGTGAACCGTTCGTTCCAGACGGGGTGAGTCGCGCCCGAGTCATCGGATTTCGTCGCGAGTCGACGGTCCGGGTCAACCCAGAAGACAACGTAGGGTTTCAGATCGCCGTTTTTCCAGTTAACGTTCTTGAGGTGCTTGCCTGAGACAATCGTCAAGTCCAGATCGAGCGGCTTCGACGGTGGAGGACGAAAAGACGCCATTGGATGCTCTCTACTCTTCACTGCTAACTTGCGCCAGCAATAGGAATAGGATACCAACAACCAAGAGAAAGGAAATGTGGAGTAGTCTCTTAAGTCTGGAGAATTGGGAAGAAAGAAAGATATTGTAGATGAAATGACGGTTTGGCCCTCGATGAAACTGCTCCACTGCTCTGGATTTCAATCTTCAATCAGCACACGGTTTTGTGATCGATCATGTTACTTAAATTTAAGTACTTTATTTTATTAAATTTTATTTAAATCATTAAAATATATTAATATTTAATGATTGAGATAAATTTTAATAAAATGTATGACTTAGATCTTAGTAACATGACTGAATTCAAATCTTAGTTTTGCTTTGATTAAGATTCGGTCATGTCACTTGAGTCATATTACTCATATATGAGTTATACATTTTATTAAAGTTCATCTCAACCATTAAATATTAATGTGTTTTAATAATTCAAATAAACTTTAATGAAATAGACGGTTTAAATTTAAACAACATAACTCAAGTGACATGACTGGATCTTGTCTCTTTTGCATACTATTACTGTCTTCACATTTCTTCCCTACTCGAAGGTGATGGGCCCTATTCTAATACACTAAACTATTCTAATAATATTATGTAAGTTGTAAAAGAGAAAAAAAAAAAAAAACTAATGATATCTCAAGGATATTAGTTTAGGATAAATAACTTTTTTTTTATATATGTTAAGGCTGGTTCATGGATAACTGACAAAAAAAAAAGGAAACAATTGTTAATGATTTTGGAGGAAAAAATTATTTTTTATCAAATATAAATTCTTGTTTTTTTAGGTTTAATTACAAATTTAATCATTTTATTTTTAAAAATAAATTATTTAGTTGTTTTATTTTTACAAAATAAACAGTCAAAGTGGGACATTAAAAAGTCATTTTTATTTTAAATTAATCATTGATATTTTAATTATAATTTTAAATTTGAACATAAAATTTACAAATTTTAATAATTAATATTATAGCCATTTATACGTATTTGATATGCATATAACTCCCTTAAAAAAATTATTCACAAAAAGGGCCCGAGCTCTGCCTCTGCATTTGCCTCCCTTGCCGCCCACAATTTCCCAAGTCAATAATCCCAAAGTGACAAGAGTAGTAGCAGAGGGAGTAGGTAAAGAAGCAAAGAAAGAGGCATTGGAGGAATACGGCAATCCGTCCACACCTCATCATTCCTGAAGACCAATTTGGGTAAAATTTGCTTCCCTCAACACACGAAGCAGTGTCTCCTTAGCAGAGATGGAACACCATTCACCAACATCTGCGGATGTAATGATGTTTTATAGCCAGGAGGTTAGTTCCCTCGCCTGCCCAAGAACCTGCCTTGCCTGTTAAGTGTAAACCTCCTTAAACTTAATAACCTGCCTTGCCTTACCTTCACACACATCCTAAAATAATTGAAACCAGTTGGATACTTGTGCCTTGCACACCTAAATAAAGAAAAAANAAAAAAAAAAAAAAAAAAAAAAAAAGCCCTTGAAAACAGAAAAAGAAAAATATGAAAGTAATAAAAAAAGAGAAATATAAAAAGCAAAAGAATACAAGAAGTGAGTATAGGAACTTCGAATAACGGTACTCTTAAGAAAAACACTCTCTATTAATTATATATAAAATTTACAATGAGATATGTAGATTTTTTTTCTCTTATGTAACTTCTTATATAGAGGCCAAAAGGAAAAGGAAAAGGAAAATGAATGTAGCCCCAAATTCTTTATTTCAGAGGCTAATAAATGCATTTTCCTTTTAGGAAATGACAAATAATCCTCCATGCTCAATGCAATTTTATAAATACCTTCTTACCTATTTGGTTTTTTTCACTATGTACTTCCATAAAAATATAGAAGCATTAAATCAAGGAATAATATAAAACTTTATCACATACTTTTTTTGATCAAAGCATTAATATAGACAGAAACAAATGACAAAAGTGGCGAATTCATATAGAATGACATTAACGGTAACTTTTTTCCTTAATTAAGGATATTGCATTACGGATCATTAGATGTAGAGTTGGTGGAAATCTTTTTTGAATAATTTGTAGGAGTTCGTAGACTAAAAAATCTATGTTGTTATGTAAAAAATGAACAAACAATGCATATCATAGAAACATAGTAGAAAAAAAAGATATTGCAATAGTGATCGTCAAGCGAGTTAATTATTTCAAAACATGTATATAAACTCGAATAATATGAAACTGTATATTCTATTTTTCACCAATTTTATATGTGATAAATACTATTTTTGTTGATGTACCTAACAAAATATACTTATCATATTAGACGGATTTTTGCCTATCGTAATCCTTATTTTTTAAATGTCTTTTTAATATTTTAATTTCATTCAGTTTGTTCAAGATCTATGCAAATATTTGAGCAAAGGAATGGGCCACGAGATCAAGGGTCTCAAGCGACTTTTTCTTCCTTTTTCCTCACCTTATGTGGACCATGCTGGGTCAACAAGGTTATCGGCCAGAAGGAGCCCACAAAGACGACCTATTATTGAAGCTTATGAAATTAGTTTCGGGCCCAGCCCGAAAAGCAAAAGTTTAATCTTCCTTGTCTGTTTTTTTTTTACACGAAAGCAAAGAGCTATGAACCTTTGATTTTTTTTATTTATACTACTCAAATCTTTTACTATTAGATTAAATATCTATTTATGTTATGTATTTACTATTTAAGATAGTATTGCTGCAAATTAATAATCTTTCTGCAATGGTTTAAATATAATTTTGATTTTTTTATTTTATTTATATGAAGTTTTGATCTATTTATTTTAAATAAAAATTTATAATTTCATATATTTATAATTTTTATATTTTATTAAATATAAAATATATTTTATTTTATTTTTTAAATAAATTTAAAAATAATTAACTTATATATATATTATTTATAATTATTTTAATGTAATATAAAATATCATCTATATAGTACGGAGTACAAATTTCATATTTGATACAAATATAAAACGTCACTACAATATTTTAAAAAAAATAAAATATAATATATCATGTCATATATATAATTTATATAATTATATGCATATATCAAATAAAATTAACACATACTTATTTAAAATAAAAAATTTAACCAATTTAAAATTGACACAAAAAGAAATAATTAAATTTGCGAATTTCCCTCTCTCTCTCTCTCTCCTCCCCCCCCCCGGGGCGGCGCCCCCCTGCCTCCCTCGCCCCCACCCCCGCACAACCCCGGGCCCCCCTCCTCCCTTCCCTCCCTCCACCATTCTATAAGCAAATGCTTGCGGGTAGGATTTCTCTCCAGAACCATCTTTTTATGCAATTCGAGGAGAAGCGAGTAGATGAAATAAAGTCCTTCGACCAAGTAGAGCTTGTTTCGGTAGTCCACGCAGACCCTTCCCTCCCTCTCTCCGTGTCTCTCTCNCTCTCCCTTTGTCGCCATGGCAGTGAATTTCGAAATGAAAAAAAAAAAAAAAAAGGAAAAGTCGGTGTTTCCGCGTGGAACAGGCGTTTCGCGTTTCGGGAACGTACCCGTTAAAATGGCGTACCGATGCTATCATATCATATAGATAAAAAAAATATTTAAAAAACTTCCGTAATAAAAAAATGAAGGTGCAACGCGCACATCAGCGAATTCCCAGCGTGCCCCTCCTTCCCTCCTCGTTAGTGAGGCAGATATCTTTGGCGCATCCGGTTAAGGAAAGAAGATTTGGCCCAAATATAAAGCACACGCACCCCAATAAAAAACGTCGCATTCACGGTTGAGAGTACAAGACAGTGAATAAATCAAAAGGGTTTTTGGGCGGATGGCAGCAGTATATTCGTATCAACCAAGGGTAAAATCGTCCAAAGACACCCACCCGCAACGACGTAAACTTCATTTCCTTCCCCTGACGCAACAACTGAAGCGAGGGGGCGAAGCTAGTCGCACCAAAGTCGTGTACATTAATTCGAAAGCGAAAACTATCTATAATGTGTAAAATCAAATTAACGCTGCTACTGCTACGGACAAATGCACTGGTAGGTGTCTTTGTTTCTTCTTCTTTGTTTTCTCTCGAATGAGATCTCCTCCTTTTCTCAATTCAATGCCTTGCTATGATTTGCAACTTTCCTGAGAAAATAAGGCGCCAATAGATTTTCCCGAGAAAATAAAATATGTCGGACGCTTTGATCAATGGACTCGCCGGAGCTGGAGGAGGGATCATTGCTCAGCTCATCACATATCCTCTTCAAACTGTACGATTTCAATTATTTTGATTTTTGTTTTTCATTTTCAACTCTGCTTATTAGAATGTAATTGTGATTTTCTGAGATCATCTCCAGGTAAACACGCGTCAGCAAACGGAGCGTGATCCAAAGAAAAACAAGAACAATCTAGGCACTCTTGAACAAATGTGTCAGGTTTGTCTACCTTTGAGGAGGAACATACGATTGTCTAGCTAAATTGTTTGTCTATTTTAGACAATTAGACAAAAGAGAAGCTGTATAGTTGCTGTTTGGTTTCCTAGAGAAAAAAATTCTACCGAGCTTGGCTTACAGGATAGGGGTTTTCGTGGGTTTAAGACTTACTGCGACCAAGCTCTATTTATAACTTCTGGTTTAGTAATCTTATTTATTGGAAAACATGTAGGTTGTAAAACATGAGGGATGGGGGCGGTTGTATGGAGGCTTGACGCCATCGCTAGCGGGTACAGCTGCCTCTCAGGTGAGCGCATTTTAACTCAAAGTTTCATGATATTGCTATTTTCTACCGAGCATACTTCATTTGCTTCATAATTTTACTTCCAAGTTAATTTGTTTTTGATTTAATTATTTTTCTTATTTTTGGTTGATCCAGTGGGAAAAGTAGGAATATGCAATACTTGTGTCTGTTCTTGTTTTTTAGGATCTTAGCAATCAACACTTTGTTTTGTTGCTGATAACATGAGTGTTAAGAAAAAGAAAGAATGGAAACAATAGCATTAGGTTGTATATTAGAGTTTGTCTAGTATAAATATAAACAGAAATTTGGCTCAGTGAACAGTTTTTAAAAGGTTGCTTGAATGGAAATACTTTTCATTATGTTACGAGTGGGAAATATTTTAAGGGCGTTAGTGGTGGTGAAGATAACTTCATATACATATCTATAATGAATTTCAACAGAAATGGTGTCTGGCTACTTGACAACGCGTAGCACGCTGTTGTTGCAATCATTATCGTTGATAGGATGGTCCTCCTTCCCTGTTTGCTCACACAGTCCAATATTCTATGGAGCTCAACCATTGGTGTTAAATTTTTTGGTAAAAAAATCGAAAATATCTGTGATTGTAAACACCCACATCAATATTTAGCTCAAAATAATTCCATATGAACCTGACTATTAAAGATTCTGAATTCAAATCCCATTTTTATGTGTTAAGCTTGGTGGATCCGAGGAGGGCTAGTTGAGATAGAAATTTTATGAAAAATGGTGGTCTGGGAAAGATTTATCATAAATGGTTGTAAACATAACCAATTCTAGCTTATAAATGTACCTGCAGACTAAGCAGCCTAGAGTTATTAGTTATTGACTATAGGGTTCTAGCCTTTCCATGGGATAACTAAAGTTCAGACGTCCTGGTTATATTAAGTCCATCTTAAATTATGCTTGTTTCAGAGAAACTGAGAACCAGGGGAGTTATTGTAATGAGGGTCGAACTTTTACTATTTAGTTTATCTGCCCAAGATATCAGCCTTACATGTCTTCAACTGACATGCTTTTAATTATCAAGAATTAGCAGAAGGTTTCATGGTTCTCCAAACCCAGAGTGGGTGCCTTATAGATGATGATTGTTCATGGCCCTTTCATCTCTCTTGGTGGTTGTTTGAAAAAGAAAGTCTATTATGCATCTTCTAGAAGTTTGGGCAATTCCTTTTAAGTAACAAAAGTGACATAATATGACAAGTGAACAAGATATCCTGCTATAGATTTAGGGGTTTTATACCTTCTAGTCTCCATACTATTATGAAGTTTATAGGTTCTGTAGGGGAATAAGGGTTAGGGTTGAATAGATTCATATAGGATGGTGGAAGTTTTGGAAGGCAATGTAGCTGAAATTCATTGGTTATGGGATTATGTGTGCGGCAGGAAGTTCATGGTTCTGATGGCTAGGGTAATGGTATGAAGCAACGAAAATTGTTTTGGATTTAGTAATGATATTGGGTAATCAGGAAGTCAAAGCTGCAAGGAGGAAAAAGATGTTGTTAAGGGGACTGTCCTACAGCAATTATCAGTAATATGAGAACAGAGAAGAAAGGAACAAAAAGATAAAAAAAAAAGAAACTTTGCTCATAAGCCTTTGATAAACAATGACATATTGACAACTGGACCACTCTTCTATAATGACAGGGAGTACTATGAGGAAACTTTTGATCACGAACTAAAAGGGGAAAAAAAAAAAAAAAAAACTAAAATATTCTTAGAGATACTAGCTATCTGAATTTTATGTGTTGCATGCTTCAATTAAAGCCCAAAGCCTGCACCTACAGAAAATTTGCCAAGCCTTTGACTAATAAACCTAACTAGAAATAAATTTGGAAGAATGAAATACTAGTTACCTAATGAACTATCAGAGATAGTTCTTGACCTAATAGATTTATTTGTTTTATGTTGGATGGTTTGTAATGTTAGTTTTTTCTTTAAAAATGAATGAAACTTTTCGAACCAGCCATGGTTTGTGCATGATGTATTTTCTGGCAACCTGTTTAATAATTTTGATTTAGGTTTCTCATTTCTTATTTACTCACAATTTTATGGTACAGGGTGTTTACTACTATTTCTATCAAATATTCAGGAATAAGGCCGAAGTAGCTGCTCTCGAACAAAAAAGGAAAGGCATTGGTGATGGATCAGTTGGGCTGTTGTCCTCACTTCTTGTTGCTGCTCTATCTGGGTAATTTACTTTGTCCGTAAAAAGCCTATGGCTGTAGTTTGTTTTAGTCCCTGAAAATTGAAGTGCCTTGATAAAATATTGGTCCTTACAGCAATTAATTTCTCTTACTATAATCATGCTTCTGACGTACTTCTTTTTTTCTCAAATTTTGGCTTTGTAAAAATGTTGTTGTATTTGGCTTCCTATAAGCATGTTGCATTAAATGCTAATCAAGTTGTTAGAAATTGCTGATTGTATAATGTCCCAATACTCATGTGGTGTGACTCAAATTTCTTGATAAATCCTTTGTGTAGGTGTGTTAATGTGCTGTTGACAAATCCCATATGGGTAGTGGTTACTCGCATGCAGGTAACAAGCTAGTTGTTGTTCACATACTCTCTCCCTTCTTGTTTTCTCCATCCTTCCTGCCCCCCTGGCCCTCTTTTTCTTGTTTCTTGGTGTGCACTGATCATGAAATTGAGTTAAATTGAATTGGTTTAACTTCTGTGGAAAAATTATTTTTCTCATGTTATTTTAGAATTTGGCTACTAAGAAAAAATTCACATAGATTTCTGCTGATTATTTTAATTTCATATAGTCATCAACTAAATGAGCTCGCTTTAATAGCTTGTCAACTTTGGAATTAGATAGAATTGGAAGGGAGGGGTTCATATGAATCTGGCTGCTTGTTTGCAGCTCCTATATATAGTTTAGGGGTTTCATGAATTTGGCAGCTAGTCTGGGACTCTTATGTCTAGTATATATGAAAACTGATTTTGTTGGCTTGTGTTATTATAATATAGGATAATACGAGCTGTCACGTATTCTTTTGTTTTGTTTTGTTTTTTTGTGTTTTTTTTGCCTTTAAGCTTTTCAAAAGTATATGTCTTATAATCTGATGTTATAGTTGTGATAATGAATTTGAACAAAGTTAAAAGATAAACAAATTCTCACTCTCTCCTACGTGACTCACCAAGTATTTGTTACAGTCCAGTCTTTTCTATTTTTGTGCTATAACTATTTTGACTTTGCAGACGCATATAAAAGAATCAAATAGAACTCTGCCTGGTAAAGGATTATCAGTTGCCATAAAGCCAACGATTCTTTCTGCAGTAGAGCCTCCTCCTTTTGGAACTAGCCATGCGGTACGTAAAGTCTATCTTTTTCAGTAGCTTCCTTATGATACATACTTTTTTCCAGAGCCCGCATAATCACTTTCTATAGCAATTTAGACAAGGTCTATTCACATATGAGAATTTGTTTGGCCAACTAAACTTGTAATTTTGACTAGTCTAAGGATTCATTATCCTTTCTATTCCAACCAGAAGAGATCAGATGTTATTATATTTTAATCATTGATTAATAATTCAGAATTATCATGTTTCCTTTTTCCTATATTACGTACAAAATTTTATTGCAGTCCATCCCCCTGTTCCCTGATGATCCTGGATGATGCTTTGGACTTTGCACTCAGTTTTATTCTGATTAACATTGTGTGCTTCAAATCTTGGAGTTTCCTTTTCTATGTTTAATATTTTAATACACGTTTACAGATTCAAGAAGTCTATGGTGAAGCTGGAGTTTGGGGTTTCTGGAAAGGTGTATTACCAACATTGATCATGGTACGTTGGAAATGAATTTCTTACATGCTAAGGGAGTATTACTGATTGCTCTGTTACTGATCTCAGGTAAGCAATCCTTCCATACAGTTCATGCTGTATGAAGCCATGCTGATGAAGTTAAAAAAAAAACGTGCTTTGAGCAAGAAGGGTAGCAATGGCATAACTGCTTTAGAGGTATAGTCTCATTTCACTTTTCTCGGTAACTTTACCATACAGTGATGTCCATTCACACTTATATTTTCTCTTACGTTGTTTTTTATGGTTTACGACATCATGAGACTAAGATTGCCTCATGTCACTAGATATTTCTTCTTGGAGCATTGGCTAAGCTTGGAGCTACTGTAGTAACTTATCCTCTTCTAGTTGTGAAGGTATATCATTCTAGCTTGCTCAAGTTGTTGGTTTTGGCTGGCTATATAAAATTCTTAGTCTTAACAGAATATAAATAATAATGGGCAATTAGAAATAATTAACATTTTTTTCCAAAAACAAAAAGGTGAGAGATGGAGAATATGAGTTGAAACTACCATGAACCATGGTTTATTTACCTGGTAGGTCCTCCTGTCAAACATCAATGGGGAAATGACATTTTGCTTACATGTGAAAAATAAAGAAGAAAAATTCTGACCTTGAGCCTTGTGTGTATTATAATGTTCAATGGATCAATTTGGGATTTCAAAATTCTAGAGAATATAGTTGACTAAAATATTTACAGGACCTGTATGTAATATCGTGATGATACCATTTGGAACTTCAAAGAATGGAGAAGTGATTATTTCTCTTTCCTTGCCTTCATGGAATTTATCAATAATTTGTTTGTTTTTATGGTGTGTGTATATATATAATGTCATATTAATGTTGATGAATATTAGCTCGTTGATCTCCATGTATAATCAATTTTATGGTGTATGAATATTAGCTCGTTCTTTTATTTACTTGTTTTTACAGGTGGCAGAGGTTTTCCAATTATATAATCAATTTTTTCTTATTTTTTAAACTTGTTGTGTTTCCGTATCCTTCTTGTGTATAATGTTGATGCCCATGATTCATAAGAAGAAAGGAATGGGGATTCCAAAATGCTTTTTCTGGATTTATCACATATTATGTTGCTATTGCAGGCAAGGCTTCAAGCAAAGCAGGTTACAACTGGAGATAAGAGGCACCGATATAAAGGTTTAAGTTGTTGTGATGATCTTTTCTTACGCCATGAAAACAAGTTAGAATCCAGTAATCTGCGGCTTGGTCTTGTTTATGAACATCCGCACATCTCTCTCTCTCTCTCTCTCTACCATTTTTAAACAATTTGATTCAAAACTTAGCCTGAAGTTTTAGAAGTTCTTACTCTCTAGTCTTGGATTCCTTTCTGACATTGCACGTTCTTCTCGAAATGCAGGTACATGGGATGCTATTATTAAAATGATCCGCTATGAAGGGTTTTATGGATTTTACAAAGGTATGAGCACTAAAATTGTACAGAGTGTGCTGGCTGCTGCCGTTTTGTTTATGGTGAAGGAAGAACTGGTTAAGGGAACTCGTTTATTGCTTGCTAAGAATGCCACTAACGGTGTAAAGTCAAAGCCTCTATGATTGAAGATCAGTAGCTATTCATTATCATTTATCCCCATACTGAGACTTCATGAGCCATCTTCAGCTGGCAAATTCATTCAAATAACAGGAAATAGATATTGGCATTGGTAACCTTAAATAAACAGGATATTAGAGCATTCATGTCAGACTAAAATATTTCTTAATTATTTTTGTGAGACTAGTTTCCCAATGGATATTCGATATTCATGTTATAATCACACAGGTTGGTTGAGTTCATGTACGGAGCACCACCTGTTCTAAATGTTGCTAAAGGCTCAAATTCCATATTCTTTACCGGACATATAATCTATTGTCTGAAGTCATTTTTAGTTAGATATAGAAGCAGTTGGTGAGAGTTACAGGAAATATTCCTAGAGGGGGATGATAGGAGTTTTTAGAAAATTTAAGCTAAATTGATCTAAAACAGAATTTGTTTTAAGATCTAAACAATACGAGAATTAGTTCTAGAATTTAAGAACTAATTCTAGAACAGAATAGATGAACACAGAAAATTCAAATATAATTTAACCAAAATATAGCACAAACAAAGCAACCCAGAAAATCAAACTTATTCATCACCATCAAAATTGAAATTCAGTAAGCATGAGAAATTAGGAATAGAAGAGAGGAGTCAAGAAGATCTTAGCCACGAATTTATAGTGGTTCAGCACTAAGGCTTACATCTACTTCTCTCAATGCTTGGAGTTTCACTAAATCGAGTTTAATTTGTCCAAGCTTTTACATCTATGATTTCTCTCCAAAGTTCACCAAGAACTTTCTCCTTCTAGAATCACAACTAGAAGTCACTCACAGATTTCCTACTGAAATCATGAGTACAAAACACTCACAAAAGATTCAAGCTCCATTAACACACACACACACTCTCTCTCTCAGTTTACATAGAATAGTACATGAGGAAGAAGAAAAACTAAGCACTAAGAAATTTGAAGAGGCAGAGTTGCAGTCCTACCCACACTCTTGCTCTTTTTATTATTATTATTTATTCTTCTTATCTTTTGAAGGTTTAAAAGGTTCTCTTGAAGGAAAACCACCAGCACATGAAAAGCAATATCATCCATTGATTTGAGTATAGGTGTCACTTTAAGATGAAGAGGAATTCTACTAACTATTTCTTTTGTCTTGTTGTGACAAAACAGATGTTTTTTATTAACTTTTCTTGAAAAGTGAATCTACACTAGCTCCCAATAAAGAAGAGGTTATTTCACAAGTTGAAGTGACATTTTGACATACACATTATGCGATTATGCATTACAAAGTCTTCACACGCCTAAATCTATTCATAAGAGTAAACTAGTTCTAAATCTATTCATAAGAGTAAACTAGTTTAAGAACTAGTTCTTACAAAATGAAGAACTAGTTCTCAACTTGCTAAACTGTTCTAAGACACTAAACCTAAACACATATTAGAAGATATAAAATTATTTGTTATCATTAAAATAAGATTAGATAATTGTAGAGCTAACAGATGGAATCTTATTAATTAGGCTTAATTGTAATTTTGGTCCCTCTATTTTAACCACTTGAACATTTTGGTCCCCCTTCTTTAAAAATGAACTATTGAGTCCTTCTATATTCATAAAATGTACAATTTTAGTCTATTTATCTTTAAGTTAAAATTCCTAAGTTTATTTTAAGGTGTAAAATTCTTTGATTCATAATCTCACCGTTCAGATTGAAGAGCTACATCTTATGAACCTCCTCACTAAATTTTAGCTCGATCTAACGGTGGGACTCAGCCCAAAATATCAAAATCATAATTTTTCATCTAACCGCAAAATTTAAACTTTTTTACCGTTAGATCGAGCTGAAATTTAATTGGAAGATTCACAAGACGTAGCTCTTCAATCTGAACGGTAGGATTATAAATCAGAGAACTTTACACCTTAAAATAAACCTAAGAATTTTGACTTAAAGATAAATGGATTAAACTTGTACATTTTATGAATATAGAGGGACTCAATAGTTCATTTTTAAAGAAGGAGGACCAAAATGTTTAAGTAGTTAAAATAGGAGGACCAAAATTGTAATTAAGCCTATTAATTACAGGGTCTGGCAAAATGGAGTTAGCATGTTTCAGAAAACAAACAGTGTTTTTTGTCTATATTTGTGTCCAAACCCACTTCCTCGCATTATGATGCGATTTTTCGGGGAAACAACACTTCAATGTCTTCTTTCAAAATCAATTATAGAGTGTTTGGATGCAAATTAAAACATGCACTTACTAAGACTTACACGGACTATGCACAGGAGTATTTGCTCATACTTGGTGCACTTGGAAATTGAGTATTCTTGCCAAGAAAGAAAGTGAAACGTTAAGATTACGAGCTCGAATAGAATGAAATGCCATCGCAGGATGAGTCATTGGTTACTACTTTCTGTTAGCTTGTGCATTCCTAGATCCGGTTCTTGGGTTCTAGACTTCTTGCTGATGGATAATGCGAAGGGACCAGTCATTGTTATTTTTGAATGACATAAAATCAGGCTTATTACATTAAATTTTTGAATGAAGCCTTTGTTATTTTATTTTATTTTCAATATGGGTGCCACAAGTTATCTGTAAGTAGCTCTTTAAAATAAAACGTAATGGCCATGAAATCACAACAAAAGCATTGAATACGTACAATCTTTAATATTATAACTAGTATATGAGGATTGAGTTACGTATCTGTGTAAGATATGTCGTATTAATTTAACATTTAAAGGGTTCTAAAAACAAAGTTTCCACCCGAAGTTTATTATAGTGATATTTCCATTCTCTAGTTATATAACACTCAAGCGTAATATAACTGTTTTGTTTAATTTTAATATTTAACTCGTAACCCTAGTGATTTAGTAAAGCAATTAAATTCATCAATGAATTACTGTATTCATTAGAGGTCCATTGCATCTCCATTAGGGATGGCAATGGGGCGGGGATTTTTCAGCATCCCCATCCTTGCTCCACTAAATTCTCATCTGCCCCATGCCCCGTCCCATTTACCCATACAATCATATTTTTTTTAAATATACACAATTTACAAGTTTAATCTATCGATCACGATTTCTAATTAAAATTCAAGTTTAATCGAACAAGATAATATAAATAATGCTCAAATAACATCATCAAGAATTCAAGATATTCTCAAGCAACAACAATAACATAAATAATATTCAAACAAAATTATAAAAATTGTTCTTAAACAATTATAAAAGTCAATAAGAAATCATAATAAGTACAAAAGGCTCCAAGTAATTAAAATAAGTACAATTTATGCAGTTTTAATGTTGGTTGAAGTTGAACCACTATCCATATTCTACAAAACCAACAAAAAAAAAAAATTTAGGTTCGGGGAAAATAGAACTCAAGGTCGAGGGACTGAGGGAGGAAAGGTCAGGTCAGTGTGTTGGTGATTTAGTGTGGGAAAACCTTAGGCCATAATGACGCCGTTTTGTGAAAATTTTTTTTTTAAAAAATTTATGTAATGTATTATATATATATATATATATATTATTTATATACAATGCGGGACGGGACGGGGTGGGGCAGGGCTTCCCCATCCCTAGACCCGCCCCTATCAAATTACCCATAAAATTACCCATCCCCATACTCATACTCGAACGGGTAAAAAAATCGGAGCCCCATTGAGTCTTGGGCAAATTCCCATCCCTAATCTCCATTACATTTGTTCTTTATGAGGTAATATGTATTTTTGCAAAAGTAAAAATGAAAATAAAATTATAGATAATTGAAGTAATTCTCTTTACCAAACCAATTTCGGTTAAATAAGATCAAATTAACGTGCCATCGTTTCTCTCCCATGTGTGTTTTTTTTTTTTTTNTTTTTTTTTTTTGACGCTTTTCATTTACCTTAATCACCATCTCAGCCAAAACAAAAGAAAAACATAATCCCCATGCGCACTAAGTGCGCATTACACACTAATCGCGGGTTTGGAACATTCTGAGTAGCAACTGCAGCAATTGCAACGCTCAAACCCAGCCAGCTACTACCTACCTTGAGTGTTTCTCTGAGACAAAACCCACGAAGGCAGCTGCGAGAAAATGGCAGAGAGGAAATCAGAAACGGCGAGCAAAGGTCAAAAGAAGGCGAATCTCTTAGATCACCACTCCATCAAGCACATCCTTGACGAGTCTGTCTCCGAGGTCCGTTAAACCCTAACCTTCTCTCTATCTATCTATCTGTTTATAGATCTTATTCATGTTTATCAATTTTCGCTTCCTTATTTATTAATAGATAGTAACGAGTCGTGGATATGTTGAAGATGTGAGATTGAGCAACATTAGGCTGTTTATCGGGACGATTATAATCACCATTGCTCTGTTCGCTCAGTTTTACAAGAAGAAGTTCCCTGAGAACAGGGATTTTCTCATTGCCTGCATCGTCTTATATCCTTTTCTGCCTTGACTTTGTAGTTTGGCTTCGACTTTGCTCTCGTTCTCTCTCTCTTGCTTGTTTAAAAATTTGTTTGGTTGGTATGATTTTTGAAAGTGTAGGAATGTAAGCAAAAAATATGTAGAGGAGATTCGGTCAATTAATTTAATTATGGATATGAGAAAGGGATATTTGAAAAGGGGAGCATTTGATTTTATTTTTTTTAATTAATTTTGGTCTGTTTTACTTGGGAAAATGGCAAGAGAAATCTCTAATTAAGTTTTTGAATGATGCTGGGATAGAAGGGTTAGTCGAATTTGAGAATACAGTTGCAAGGTTTATAATAGAATGAGATTACTGCTAAATAAGAAAGGATATGTGATTGCACCTTTTTTCTTTTCTCTTCTTTTGTCATTTCGGGTTTACCTTGAACAGAATATGGTCAACCTACTTATCTTGACAAGATTTTGGGACCTGGAATGATAAAAGAGGCTTTTTATTGGTGTTATTTCAACTGTGTTTGATCTTTAACTCTGGCACGTATATAGTCTTTAATGGGTTGTTGCAGCTGATCATATACACTAAGGAGAAAAATGCCATTCTGTTTACCTATGCACCTGCGGTGAGTTTCCTCAACTTAAACGAGACATTGAATTTTATTCTACGGATACCCATTTTTATATGGAGAATAGTTGTTTTGTTTGACTTGCATCATTCTGGATGTCTAATCCTCCATAATCTGCTATAGTTGAAACTTCATTTAGGGTATATACCCAAGTTCCTGTTGGAGATTTGATAGTACCAACTTTGGAAACACGTACACTCTTCTTATCAAAAAAATAAACACTTATAATCTAAACCACTCAATCCACTGCATAAGGTTTATTTAGTGGACTATGGTGATGAGGTTATTGAACTCTCTGATTTCAATAATTTTCTGAGCCTTTTTTTTTTCCTACACCTGTTATATACTTATATTCAAATTGGAAAAAAGAAAGCACTGAATAAATTCCTTGAAGTGCTATAGCCCCCTTGTCTGCGCATCCACAAGGTTGATGTTTGATCCATCCATCTCTGATGTGCCTTTTCTTTTTCTGTTAATTGGCAATGGTCACAGGCGCAAAGTGAATTGCCTAATAGACAGGCTTTGCGTTGTTGACAGATAGATAAACATATATTCAGTTTGGTAAGCAAGTAATGTTTGCTAGTTGATTGAAGTGAGACTTACAAAATTATCTAAATGAACTTGCTATACTATGCTAATACCTGTTTACCAAATACTCTTTCTTCTTCTTCCATAGTTGTTGAATTTTAAGTTACAGGAAACTTGCAAAAAGATAATTTTATCATGTCAATTATAGGTTGAAAAGACCCAACATGGGTCAGATCGGTATATGGGGAATCTGACATGTTTGTTAGTCAAGTAAACTGAGTCATCTAGGTTCTCAAATCAACCCATATCAATATCATTCTAACTTTTAGGCATGTTCGTAAGATATGAAATTGGCAAAACATGCTAGATTAAACTGAATTTATGTTTGGTTGAGTTCCTTTCATGGGAGGATCGCCACCCACCCCTAGGAGTTGTCTAGAAACCTCGAAGAAATTCCCTCCAATTCTTCTAGAGGTTATTGTGTTCCTTTCCTCTTTTCCCCCGAGTGTTTTGATGAAATTGTATATGCCTCTATTGGCTGAGTTTGGCTGGAAATAATCTCTTGTGTCTATTTCAGATCACTTGTTTAGGTGACCTCAAAATTTCTAAATTTTTCTTTCAATCTTTGGTGTTATCAGAAAATTTAATTTCCTTTTCTGATTCTCTGGTTGTTTATTTGTTGAGTTAAATGTCTTACGAACAAGCTATATTAATTTTCACCCCTTGGTTACATTGCTTTTCTAATTTTGGTGTTGCTTAGTTTGGTTTGAAAAATTACTATTTGAAGTTTATTCATAGTATTATATAATTCTTAAAGGGTTTGAGCTCTGATGTACATCCATCCAGCATCAGAAAAAGATTTGTGTCAAATCACATGTTCTATTCCAGCAATTCAGTGTTTAGATTTTCTGCATCAAAATTTTAGGTTTTGTATCTTAAACCGGCTGTGCACTTCTGTATGCGCATACTGTAGGAAACATGGGGTTACATTAGAGTGATTTCTTTTTCTAAATGTCTTCTATCTTTAAGTTTGATCCTTTGTAGCTTCTTCAATTTAATCATTCGGTTGGGCATCTAGGCTGCTAACTTCATGGTCATAAAATGGATATTAAAATCTTGATTGCTTTACGTTTCAAACCTTATCTAAGGTGGAGTATTCTAAATAGAAGTAGAGACTATTCTATCACTGAGTATTTGCTTTACTAGCAATTATTTCAACTTCTTGTCACTTGACAGATTATAGGTTTTTCATGGTCTAAGGGTATATTTTCTGTGAAAATTTATCCTTACAGTGGTTTGACTGTGTCAAACTTCACGCAGTATCTCCTTATTGGGTATTGGGGTGGGGAGATGGCAGTAGAGTTGATGTTGCATACAAAACAAATCACCGAAACTGCAATGATATTTAGGTTTTTATTGGAAAGTTGAAGTGAATGACCAGACTATTTGATGCCCGTGGCATTTGCTTACCGGCAGATGGCTGGGACATACTCAACTCATACTTTGATTATATTCGGTGATACCAACATAGATGTAACTTCTTTATACAGGGATCCTTCACCAGTACCGGTTTGGTTGTCTCTTCCAAGTTGCCTAGATTTTCCGACATGTACACGCTTACCATAGCAAGTGCAGATCCAAAATCAATTTCTGCAAATGAACCAGTACATTTGACCAAAAGTGTAACACAGTGGTATATATCTATCTCTTCCGGCCCCCCTCTGCACCCCAAAGTAAAAGGGGAAAAAAGACACGTACCTGCACACAGACACACAATGGCACTGCATCATTACAACAATCTAGTTTACTTTTTTCTTTTTTGCAGTGGAAAGTTCATCAGTATATTTTTATATTGATTGCAGGTTCACTAAGGATGGAGTTTTGGTAGAGGGCCTCTTCTGGAAAGATGTTGAGGCATTAATAGATCAATATACGAAGGAGCCAAAGAAGAGCAAGTGATGTGGGGACTGAGGCTTAGTTTTATAGTTCACCTTGTGGAGAGAAACATTATATCCTACTATGGTTAATATTGCTCATCGAAGTTTATAATTTTATACATTTCTAACATTTAGAATGGAATTAAAGGAATCAAGCTTTCACAAGCTTTAGAGAACAGGTTATTCCCATACCATGTGGTCAGTTTATGTGCTGCAAGGAAAATTGAATCTCATCCTCTTGTGTTGCCTTATACAGATTAATGGCTCAGTCTCACCTATTTTCTGTTTCTTTTTTTGTTTTTTTAATGTTGTACATATTTTCCTCTAATTTTGAAGAGAAATATTTGTTTCACCGCTCAAAAAGACTGGTATGAAATCTAAACCGTATAGAAGTTTAAGTGGGTTCAGTTTAAAATGTGTGGCCTTAATTAGTAGTGATGAGGAGTGTTGAGATATGTAGCAGTGGGAATAAGATTTTGTGTGGGTGGCAAATGTAAATTAGGTAGGATTTTGGTCTCCAACTCACCAATAATTTTGGAAAGGTTTACATGGTAAAATACAACGGAAGTATACGACTTTCTCAATAGTTTACAGTTAATCTATTAGAATTATCTTGATTGTATTTGTAGATGCTGATTCATCATATTCTACCGCTATCTCTGCGACATCCCACTTAAACTCTTGCTTCTTCTCCAAGTATTCCCCAACACGTATCTAATCCTTTACAGATGGTGAGTTGGTTATCTTAAAGGTAGCATTAAGCGGATCGTAAAGGTCCCAAATCTTCTAGTTCAACATTGATTGGATAAATTTATGCATGATAATAAGTTTATGAGTAACAGAAGGTTGAATTTGGATAAAGAAATATTTTGTTAAAACAATGCTTCATTAAGCAAAAGCAAAAACTATAAAAACTCCATTTGTAGTTACTTCAGAAGCNTCTTTTTTTTTTTTGGCGTATTAAAGTTTTGAAAAGTTCATTTAAATACTATATAAAAACTTTTTATTTGAAGTGAAGTGATTTTTTGAGAAGTTTTCTATCACGATCCACTTTAAACTCATTGGACTTTGTTACTTTTTTTGTGTTTCATGATTTATTATGTATGACTCAAAAATTATTATTCTATTATTTGTTTTGACACTTTGGATACAACTCATAAATTCGACTTTGATATCACATATTGTTTGATAAATTTGTTAATATAAAATAATATGTAAGTGACTAATATGCAATAAGTATTTTTCAATCACTTCAAATATGACTCTCAAATGACAAATTTTATTTAGGGGGTTATGATTTCCTATATTTATAAATTATAGAGTAGGTTTATGGTTTGAGGAAATTTGTTTGAATTTATGATTTGTAAGTTATGTTTCATTATTATATAATTTCTTTGTGAGATGCAGAAAATGTATTGAAGATTCATGGAATCCCCGTCCCTGTGAAGGGGGAGATGCCAAGTTGCGAACCATCCTTCTGTATTTCACAACTAGCTGGATTGCTTATTTACTTTAGCGTTGGATTATGTCAACATCACAATGATGTAATATATCTTTTTAGCTACTAAATTATATATATATATATTAATTAGTGTGAATTAATACGAGTTTTGAACTGTTGATAGTCAGCAGTGAGCAGTATTTCTCAAAAGAATTTGGCAGTTTTCATTGAAAGGAGTAGTAGTGGGACCTACAAAGAGGATATGTCCTTGAAAACATGGTCCCATCCCATACGGTAATCAGTATACACCAATCATTCACTAGTTGAATTTTCAATCTAACTAGTCCCTTTCCTGCTACATAGCTGATAGCTCCCAAATAAACAACATAAAAGGCACCACAATAATTTACTTACTCACTCTATTCAATATTCATTGACATTATCAGCAAAAATCAAAAGAAAAACAAAATTAAAAAGCTATATATAGTATTTGTTCATCGTCTCCTTGTGTTCCCCCATTTAGCCTTCTGCTTACCACTCGGTGCGCACGGTAGCCCTCGGCCCCTTATTTGCGCTGTGCTTTTCAAAAACCTAATCGAGAGAAGGTCGGTTAAGTAACTGACGTGGCAATCTCCTAACGCCCCCAGGCGGTCCCCACAACAGCCAGCGGGACCCGCTGAAAGCTGATGTGGGACACGGACCATAACGCCTGGACCTCAAACCCGTGCCCTAATCTAATCCTATAGTCAGTTTCAAGTCCGCCACGTCACCTTGGCGCCAGCTACTATTTAAGGAATCACGGAATCGGTATCTGCTGTTGGCGATATTTTTTCTCTCTCTAAAACCCCCTCGGTTCTCTCTCTACCTAAATCATTTATCTATCTCCTCGTTAACGATTGGATCTTCAGTTCTTGAAATTTCCGTCTTCTCTTGTTATTGAAACCATTTGATTCCGATCTTGGAAGTAAGGAGAGCTAGGGTTTCGGATTCTTGCTTTTGTTTCGATTAATTTTCAGATAATCTGATATGGCTGACCCGAGAGAACGAGATTTGTTTGACGGTGACAAGACCAATGGAATCTACCGCTTGGATCAATCTAATGGTGAAGATTTTGAGAATTCTTCGTCTGTGCATAGCACGTCTTCGTATGGAGTTGGATCCAGTTCAGGAGAGAACGGTGGGTCGAGGAGTGAGATGGGGCTGACAGAGCGGTTGACGGATATCCTTGTAGATGAAGGTGATGGTGATCTGTTGCTTCAGCAGAGACATGGGGAAGAGAGGCTATTGCAGTGGCTACAGGCTCTTGATATGCAAGTTATGGGAGCTTGTCGTGCTGATGAGAGGCTAAAACCGTTGTTGAAGATGAATGTCTCCTGTGGTGTCGCTGAAGATCCCTTGTTGACTCAATTAAGTCAGGTATGTATAAGGATTCGGGAGAATTTATTCGATTTGGTTTGCTATTTATTAGATTTCTTTTAATTTCACTGCCTTCATTATTTGGAGGTGGTATGGGTGATTGAAAGCGTGATCGGTGAGGCTTTCATTAGATAGCATCTTAACCATGGCTATATTGATTATTTAGATGGTCTATCTCCTACTAACTCACTTTTGGCGGTTCTTATGTGAATGGCTGATGGGCTTTTTTTATTTTTTGTACTATACAGCATTTCGACCCAGCAGAGGTTGGTATGCTAGCTAGATGCTTCTGTATACCTCTTGTTTCGATTCGTGTTGGAAGGATCAACAAGGAGGGCACTCGTCTGTGCCCTACTGCTGATAGGTAATCTCATTTAAACCTGTACAGAAACATATACCCCCTCTCATTGTTGTATCAGATATTATGGTGCATATCTTCTCAACGCTTTTGGTTTAGAATCTTAGATATTATAGCATTTGCTTTACACAACTTAATCGTATTATGCATTATTCAGGGTAGAGTACGTGTTGTAAGCCATGCATTTTAACACCCGGTAGTATTTACGTTATTGTATTTTTTTTTTTTTTTCCTTTTACTTATAATTGAATCTTTTCTTCCTTTCCTTTTGAGGTTCACAATCACCCACCCCAATCGAGAGCCCTCTGTGTGTTAATATGATTTTTTTACTTTTTTAAGTAACGACATATAATTTTTCTCGAGAGGTGTTCAATCATTAACTGGATACCACATTTCTTTCTTATTGCCACAACTATCTTCTGGCAATTCGGTGTGTGTATTCAATTATGCTTCATATCAACGCAGGCAGCTGGTTTAAGATAACTCGTGATGTTAGTAATGTTCTGATGTCTCGCAGTATTTCACAGATGTGAATATACCTGTAAGTTAGTGGCTCTGTGTGTGGGATTGTGTCTGCATGAGTCTGATTTGGATACATTGACCTCCATAAAAGCTTTTCTTGTCTTTGCTGCATTGCTTGTTGGTCGTTGTATATTGCAGTTGTTTCCTGGTGCCTGTTTATTTAATGCTTTTGTCAGTGATAGATGTTATGGGTCACTTTTGTTGTCCACCCTTTTTCAATAAGCTGCTGCTCCTTACATCTTTTCTTGACCTTATTTTACCAACTGAGACTGGTAGGAGAGTCAAATTGCTCCAACTTCTTCAGGATAAACTATAATTTGAGAACAGCTATCAAAGTTT
Organism: Cercis canadensis; assembly: GCA_003255065.1. Taxonomy (NCBI): domain Eukaryota; kingdom Viridiplantae; phylum Streptophyta; class Magnoliopsida; order Fabales; family Fabaceae; genus Cercis; species Cercis canadensis. The sequence goes on along the minus strand of QAOA01000580.1, from coordinate 1,367,903 downwards.
GGGTGATTGATTAACATACATAAATTTGCCGTTACCGCCATTGATATGAAACTCAATCTTATTTTAAAGCTTGATACTAGTGTGTGTGTGTGTGTGTAACAAATGTCCCAATGAGTTTATACATGATCAATGTTAGTGGCAGTGGTGATTAAGATACCTTAGGTTTATGGTTGTATCATTAAATTGGTTCTTAAGTTTAAAATTTTTAAATATTTGCATTTAATTGATCTGCATATTTCTTTATGTTGTGGATCATTGCATTTATTCCTGTCTCACGACTGCATAGTGAATTTTGTTTGTATCTTATAATTTTGCATCTTGTTAAGCCACATGGGTGTTGAAGATTCTATTGTCCTTTAGCAACAATCTAGAGGTTTGTAATTGAATTGACTTTACCTTTAGAGGAAGGAGCAAAGTAGGTTTGTTGTTCAATCTTGGACTAGTGTTTATATGGCTGCCTTACGTGGACTAACATATGTATTGTAACTAGTTTTTTTCCCCTCTACCATATAATTGTTTTCAATTTGTGAAAAGTCTCTTGTGATTGAGATTGGGTTATTCCCTAAATTTGTTTGCAATCACAGTCTTAATGAAAGATGTAGTCTATTGTTGGATGATCAGTAGAAGCTATAGGAGTCTATAGTTTAGTTTATTGATGGTAATATGTTCATTCTTCCAAGTAAATATGTCTTTTGACTTGTAGGTTACTGGGAGTATTCTATTATGATCTCTGAATTAAGAGGAAGTAAAGGTAGTTTCATGATCCTATATTATATATATTGCTACTGTTTTGCTTTTCAAATCCATAGGATTTTGAATTTTTATGTGGAAAAAAAAATTGTGTGGGAGATCAAATCCAATTCAGCAACATGTTTATTTGTAATTTTGTATATCTGTATATTGTTCCTTCATGTGTGTTAGATTTTGAACAATATGCATGCTGATGTTAAGATGCGGCACATGCTATTTTCTTCATTTGGCATCAATTTTATCACTTGTGGAGAAGAGACTCTGATGATAATCATATGAACCACTTCGTAGTTCAATTTAAGATTAAACTGTGATGATAAAATTGTTCTATCCTTGAAGCAACTTACAATGGCTTTGATTTATAACGTTCTGAGAGTTATACTGTTAGGATTCGTGCTGGTCGGCAATGATGATTATGCAGTTGTGAGACATTGGCCTTGTGCCCAGATAATTGTTGAACTTTAGATTAGAAGTATTCTGCAGTAAAAGGATAACAATATTTTGAAAATTCTACGCAGAATTGGAGAGCAATTTTTGGGCTGATTGAGAAAAAATAATGTTTACAATAACAAATTTGATGAGCAAGTTCATTTGGTGTATTCCCAAACTTTGCTAGATATCTTGGGAGATTGAAAATTATAACTTATATTTCTAGTGATGTAGGCATGGTCTGTGCTCATGTTGTGAGTGCTGTTTGAATCAGATTTTCATGGTAATAATAGTACATATATATGATTTTTGTTTTGCTTTCAATAACTACATTAAAATTCAAGGAATTGCTTACATATGTATTGAGATTGGATATGAAAGTGATTTGGAAATCAGGCAATTAGGTTCGCTGTCCTTGAAAGTTCAGTTAGTATAGTAATTGTGGTCAATTGGAATGAGTCTTTTATATTAGTAGGTCAAAGTTGGCATTGTATCATAATTTCATTGGGAAAATTTGTTACGTAGTTGTGCCTTAGTGATTTCTTGGGTTGTCTTTTCTCTACTGGTTATCAATAAGATTTCATCTCATCTTGACTTGTTCACAGGGGAAATTTGACTCTCACACTACTGCCTAGTTCTGATCTTCGTCTCTCTTTCATTGGAGATGATGGTAATGCAGAGAGGATATTTACCCTTATCAGCAAATCACAGTGCTCTGCTGTTGCAGTTGATGAAATTCCAGAGGACAGTTCTGGCCGATCGTTCCTCATAAAAACTCCAGATGGAAGAACTTTTTACTTCTGGTGCTCAGAGAAGTCTAAACTTTTGGGTATTGAATTACTTTCAAAGGTAACTTAAGCTATGTATTTGCTTCTATACTGTCGTCCACACATTCTTAAACTTACATCTCATTTGATGTCTTAAACTTACACATCTCATTTGATGTTTTATATGGCCCGAGACTGCATATGAAAGTTCCCCTGCATTCTCTTTCCACCCTTTTTATTTTTAGTAGGAGACTGGAAGAAATATTTTATGACTAATTACTTTTCTTCCATAAAACAGATGAAGGATTTGCTCAAAAGGAAACCCTCTATTGCTGAGTTGAGTGGGATTAGCAAGTCACGGCTTGACTGCTTTGCAACTCAGCTTCGGGCCTTTCTTGTGGGTTCAACAGTGGGAAACAGTCATGAAAGTTCAGCTGGTGCTTCAACACTATCTGCCAACTCCACAACTATCTGTAATGAAGTATCTGGAAATTCACACTTACAATCCACATTAAAATTTCCACGATCTCGACAAACTGTTGGTCAGGCAGTGAAGGGAAATACCCTTTATCAGGGTAGTCTTAGTCCAAGATCAAGTTCTTTTAAAGAGGGTCCACCTAGAAACTTGTCTTCCCTCAGGATTGCTGCCAGGGAGAAGATAAAGCGCCGTGGTGACAGCCATCAGTCTACAGTTGACAACTTGACCAATAGCTCAATGAACACCTTGGATACATCTTTAAGTCGCTCTGATAATGACAAACCTCCGGCTGAAGTTATCAAAAATTGTGCCTTTTCTCCATTGAGTTTTCTGGGATCAGCAGGAAAGCTTGCTGTCCCATCGAGCCTTGGTCCAGTGGTGCAATTCCCATCCTTGGTTTCACCCCTTTTCTCACCCCACTATTGTTGGTGCCCCCCGGGGATGTCAACTTTTCCATCACCGGCAGTATTTCCACAATCGCCTGTCTCATCAATTGGTCCACCTCCTCTTCCCTCACATGCCTCTTTGTTCCCTAGTACCATGCCTGCCAGCTTGTTGACACCAACACAACCTCTAAATTTAAGTACGTCCATGGATTTTCCTCCTTTTCTGCCTGATCCATTGGTCAGAATGTCATTGCCTACTTCTCAGCAGATTCCCACCTTCACGCCATTTATTTGTGATCCAATTGTTCATGTCCCAGTAATTGATGTATGCTCTTCAGGGCAGGGCTATCTTGTGAGTGCTGGCCCTGCTATGTCAACTACCATTCCACCATTGCACCCAAAGCTTGTGAAGCCGCTGATTCCTGAGTCTGATTCTGTGGTGAAGGGTGCAAGAGAGACTTTACGGCTGCTGATTAGTGGTTCAAGCCAGGCGAACCAACAGGTGATGGATGCTTTGCCTGCAGTTTTAAATAATCTGGATGAAAAAGCAAACAATATACTTGTTGCTGGCAGTCGAGGTCTTTATACTGGAACCAGAGACATTAATGTTATTGCGAACAGCATTGCAGCAATGGGATTAGTATCACTCTCTGCGGTATCTCCGGGAGATAGCGATTCAGAGGCATGTGGCAACTGTGGAATATCAGAACAAGCGGAAAAACCCGTTGATACAAGTGATACCGTTTCAGATGACGAGGATGCCGAGTGAGAGTAGTAATAGGTGAAAATGTTTTTGTTTCTTCTCTGTAGATCCCTTTTTGGTGTTTGAGTAAATGTAGATCCCTTTTTGTTTTTCGAGTAAATGTATATGTGGTTGTAGCCTTTTTGAATTGTAATTAATGTTAATTCACCATTTTTTCAAAAGCCTTCTTGATCGGTTATCTAATGCCTCTATTGTTTTATAGATGTGATTTCAATGAGATTTTTGTTGGCTGACTACTCGTTTCGCATGTAGAGTGAGCGATTTTATAATTATAGTGAATTTGCAACGGTTTTAGCTGATATATGCTCGTGGAAGGAAGTTAATTGTCATTGGTGCTAATTTAGTCCCATCAATAAAATTTTCAATAGCTACTGCACTGCTCAAATTAATGTATACTGAAGGCAAATGAAAGAAACATTAAAATAGGATAACCAACGAACATAACACTAAAAGCCAGAAGCCGTGACATTTGAATATATTCATTAGAGTTAATTTCCGTTCAAGTTAGATGGTTAAATTGAATTTTTTTCATTGTGGGGCTTAATTATATGTATACGAAAACTATTTGAGATTTGTTTGGTCTTTATGAGACTCCTTGCTTTCCTGGTTAGTTGGTCCTTTTGGGCTTTAGCCCCTATTGAACCGGCAAGATTTTGTTTAATTCCTTATTTTCTATTCAGTTTTCACATGTCGAGTTGTTGCATTAATGGTATTTAATGTCTCATTTCCATTACGGTACTTGTCCTCAAACCTTTAACAATGGATACACCTCAATTTCAATAAAATCAATCTGCATTATTTGTCAATTTTAGATGTGCAAGCAAAGCAGAGTACCCTCCAGTTCTCACATCGAACTTTAATGCTGGGCATGAGGACTACATCCGCCAAAAATGAGGTTACGGTACAATGAAATGGGTTACAAACACCGAAAAGAAAAAAGAAGTTTCAAACACAGAGTCACGTTATACCTAAAAGCCTAAAGAGCATTGTCTTAATCAATGAAATCTCACTGTGTGTTCATTAGCAACAGGGAAAAAAAAAACCTGAGTGTGTGTGTTGGAATGGGGTCACCATAAATGATTTGCAAGAGACACTGTCTAACTTCAATGCCCGATAACCTTTCGGAGCTATAATTATTCCAACACCATTTATTTGGTGCCCACCATATCACCACCCTCAGATGTGCTTCAATCAATAGTATGATTGACAGTATCTTAATAAATTGTAGCATGTGGCCAGTTTCAGTTTTGTCCCCTTTCTCTCTGAAACTAAGAACTTTTCCTTATTTAGTGATATCCCCTAATTACCCTCCCTAACCACTTTGGGCCTCAGTATATAAGTGATATCTATAATTCTATATAGATACAACCTGATTCAGATGGTGGTTTTACTTGAACTTTATGTCAAATTTAAATCAATTTGTGTTTCGTTGAGAACACAATATTTGTAAACATATAATTTCTGGACCTCACAATATAGTTTGATAGTTTATGGTTTGTTTGGATTATCAGACAAAATTGGAATGTGCTGTTAAGTTGAAAGAATTGTAGTTATTCTTAACTATGGACCCGATAAGATTTAAATCTCAACAAGCAAAATCAGACCCTTTAATCATATAGTTGACTGTAAGCAAGAGTTATGTAATGATTGTTACAGAACCAACCAATTAAGAAACTTCAAACTTCAATCTAAAGCCTGGGACAACATAAAGAGACAACAGTGGAAGTGCTTGATTCTAGCAATGAAATCATATAACGGTATAACACTAACATAACACACACAATTATATATTGTTTCCCATTAGTTGACGCGTGAATTGCAATGTAACGTGCACCTGTGAAGGTTGGAATTTTTTTTTTTAAGAAAATAAAATATTTTATATTACAATTTATATTTATATTTATTTGGCTTAATTGTAATTTTGGTCCTCCTATTTTAACCACTTGAACATTTTGGTCCCCATTTTTTAAAAATGAACTATTGAGTCCCTCTATATTCATAAAATATACAAGTTTAGTCAATTTATCTTTAAGTCAAAATTCTTAGGTTTATTTCAAGATGTAAAGTTCTCTGATTCATAATCCCACCGTTCAGATTAAAGAGCTACATCTTGTGAATCTTCTCACTAAATTTGAGCTCGATCTAACGGTGAAACTCAGCCCAAAATACCAAAACCATAAGTTTTCATCTAACAAAAAATTTAGACTTATTCACCGTTAGATCGAGTTGAAATTTAATGGAAAGACTCAGAAGACGTAGCTCTTCAATCTGAACGGTGAGATTATGAATCAGAGAACTTTACACCTTGAAATAAACCTAAAAATTTTGACTTAAAGATAAATAGACTAAACTTGTACATTTTATGAATATAGAGGGATTCAATAGTTCATTTTTAAAGAATGAGGACCAAAACATTCAAGTGGTTAAAATAGAGGGACCAAAATTACAATTAAGCGTATTTATTTTTAAGAAATTGTTTTATAGAAAAAAAACACATACTCTTAAATCAGTAAAAGTATCATTAAAAGTCTTTTTTTTTTTTTTCCTGTTATTTGCATTTTGGAACTTGGTTCGTTGACAGAAAACTGGATTTTATAATATGTCAATCCATATAACATCATGTTCTTGAATCTTGAGTCTTTCTAGGAGTTTCATTAACTAGCTTATTTATATACATTTCTATCTAAAATTAATATTTTAGCTGTCTCTTCCGAACTCTATGGAGGTGTTACCAATAGATCTTTCAACATTAGTGATTGAGTCAAGATGGTAATGGGGTTGGGATATCATAGGAAATCAATTTAACAAATGAAATTAGGGTAGCTTCAATGTACAAGATGATGGCATGAATTATTTATTTGAGCTTTACTTGAACCTTAAGCTTGAGGATTGTTTATTGTTAGTGCTTGCTCAGTAAATGCTCATCTTAGGCACAGTGGCCCCATAGCCGCTTAATCCAGCCAGTTATCGCAATGTAGGGGGAAATGGGTACAACAAAAGTTCATCAGCTGCAACAGATCAATTTTAGAGTTTTATTATTGTAGGTGCTATAACTTAGCTTAAAAGATTTAATAGTGTTAAAAAAAATATTTTAATTAGGTACTTGTTATAAGTGTGAAATGATTAAAATATTTTTATATTATGTAATTATTTTGTTTATATTTAAACATAATAACAAATAAATGAACAAAATAATTATATAATTTACACATGATAATTATATATATAAACATAATAGTCATATAGCATCAAAAGGTATTTTGATAATTTTTCATAGTGTAACAAACACTGACTTAAAAAACACGTTCTTTTAATAGCATTAAATTTCTTATGCCAATTTCTAGCACCCATATAAAAGAGGAAAAAAAAGGTAAAGAGAGGCTAGAGCTGGTGTTTTGTGCCTCTTTCGACGCTTAAGTTAGTGTAGCCCAGAAAGAGATAACCAAGAGAACTCAGTTGTGTGTGTGTGTGTGTATGAGTGAGTGTAAAGGAGGAGTCTCAATTAAGGGCATTATCGCCTTTTTACTGTAGCTGAAGTATACGTATATCAACACTTTCTAAAACCGTTTTTGTACGTTAAGCATTATTCCATTGATTAATATTTTCCTATATTGACATCAAAGAAATAAAAGTAAAAAAAGTGGGGCCCATCAATATTTATCTTATTAAAATATATAATCATTTGTTAAAGATCTTTCTTTATGTTACTATTTTAAAGAGGTTAATTTGCATCATTCATGACATATAATGGCATAATTTGTAATTTTTTATTCAGTTAAAGGTTGAGCACTGCCTTTTTTGTGGGGTTCTAACTAACTATTATGTCTATAGCTCTTATCTTTTTTTCATGTGGGCAACTTCATATATCATATCAGACCTATTCCTTTTAACTTCTAAATTTTATTTTTTTTCTTGTTTTCCCAAAACTTGGTGAACGTATGTATTTGATTTACTTGGATTTATTCTAAAAAGTGAGGTGATTTCAGGGTATCCAGATTTCTGTCAAAAGGCCTAAGAAAGCAAAGAATCATTTAATGTTAAAAGCATTGAAATCTAAGTTGGACCCTCTGTGAATGAATTCAATTCATTATTGGTTTTAATGTATCTAGAAGCAGTCCCCACTCCTTAATAACAACTTCGCTAAATAAATAGTTACTTTGACAGTAGCATGCACTTTACTATTTTATGATTATGTGATTTCATTTTTCAGAGGTTTTCTCTCATCTTCCGCGAATAAAGGGGCTTGAAAGTGAAAAATTGATCACACTCGAAATAATCCTTTAATTAGTTATATAAAAGAATGAGTCAATGCACTAATTGAATCAAGAATATGAATGAGATAGCTCTGTTTTTTTTCTCAAAGAAACGTAGGGGTGACGTACAAAAAAAAAAAAAAAAAAAAACCTAAGTGGACTTTCATCAAACACTTGGTGCTCTCTGCAGATGAACAAGCAACCAACAACAAATTCCTCTTTTTTCACAGCCCCACGAGACAAGGTCAGCAGGGGAAACTCAGGCATCATGATTGTATTCTCTCACAGGTTTCAGTCACTATAACATTAACGCCTTAACGGCATGTTATTTCCACCAGCAAATGATGGTCCTGCAAAAGATATATAAATGGACAAAAGAATAGTAGACCCATGAAAGTCCTTAATAGAATTTGGACAAGTAAGCAGTGTAGATAAGAAAGGTGAGTGAATTATAAGAAGGGTACAAGTTAAAATGTCTCAATCTGCTCAATGGAAATTGTAACATAGTATTAAATGGATGCTTGGTGTCCGCTAAGTGGAGGACCACGTAGTCATTAGTGAGCTCTTTGTCCCCCTGAAACCCACTCATAGTTGTTGGTAATATATTAACCTATTATGGCTATAAATTCATCATCATCTGGAAGCCTATGGATATGGAACCAAATAAAGAGCATTGGTGTACGCCAATCGAGGATTTAGTGGCAACCCATTCAACTTCATTGTCACAGGCTCACAGCTCACCCTTTAGATCTCCTATCACCCAAAATAAAGTTAGTCTTTTGAAACTGTGGGCTTCTAGTAATTTTTTTTAATTTTATTTATTAAACAGCCTAACTACCTCATAAAAGTATCCATAAAGTTAAGACTAAAAAGAGCTAAAGCATTATCTTTTAGTTTTGAAAAATGAAATTTTTTAGATTGAATAAATATTTTAGTTGAGATTTGATTATCTATTATCTTGAAAGTCAAGAAAATGTTTTCTTCTGGTCTGTATAAAACAAGTTATTAATAAATTTGAGAAATTCGCTTTGGGACAAGATTGTCTAACGTTATGAATCTTAAGTTTATGTTTGATAGCCCAATGTGATTACAAGTAAATCCAGGATTAGACTCCGGAATAGGCCCACAGCCACAAAGACGACAACTCATTCTGGACTTTGCGACTAAAATACTATTTGTTGCTGAAATGCAATAATTGACAATGACACATGGCAGCTACATATTAGGTGACTGATGTTAGTTTGTTGGTTACTTGTATAATTGATAATTTTGCTTATTACAAATATAATATGTAATTATGTTAAAATTTTATTATTGTCAATGAAGTTATGTTAATTATAAAATAATGCCTTACAAAATTTGTTCACTATTTACAAATTAGTTCCAATTCATATAGTTTTTTTTTTTGGTTTAAAGTTCATTTTTTAGGGTTTAAGATTTATGATTTAGGGTTTAGAGTTCATTTGGGGTAGTCTTGTAATTATCTAAACTTTAGGGCACATTTTGTAATTAATACAACTTTGGGGCACATTTTATAATTAATAAAACCTACTTAATCTTGTACTTGACTGACAACATGTCCTCATCTCATTGGTTGTGCACTATAGTGTCGTTTGTTGTATTTCAGCAACAAGTGGCACTAAAATACTATTCATATATAACATGCAAATTTAAAATTATGAAGAATTCTCAAGATTCGGATTCAAGAATTCAAAGTAAATAAATGTCAATAACAAACCATTCAAAAAGATTCAAGAATGTTGAATGGTGAATCGAAATTGAAAGTTGTGTATGTGGTGATTCTAAGTCGCCAATGATCATTTGGAATACATGAGTTATCCTTTCAAAAATCTAGAGAGGATTAATTCAAAGGTAGTTGAGAGCTGTGAATTAACTCCAGAGCAATTATGGGCATTCGAAGGCAAGAAGAAAATAGTCATGCATGGATTGAGAAGGAAAATGCATAAAAAATGTGGAATGTGGCTAATAGTTCGATAATGGTTGAAAGCCATTGAGAAAGTGTGCTAGAAATGCAAAATGTGGCTAAATAGTCTAATCGTGGTTGAGGGCCAATAAGAACGTTTTGTTGAAAGTGTGGAACGTATAGTCATCATGATTCAGCTTAAAACAGTGCAAAGAACATGATGTTCTAGGTGTCACACATGCAAATGAGCAATTGAGAATTCGAGTGGAACGGTGTCGAACATGCAAGTGGGCAGTTAAAGTATAGAAGTCTATAAATACCAGTGAATAACACAAATTCGAGGGCCCCTTCTGTTAGTGAAGATAATGCAACCACAGTATAGATAGCTTAAATATTCAAATAGTTGTTATAGGTTATATGATTAGGTCCACACGTGGTCCTTTTATATTTCTTGAGATAACTTAAATATTCAAATAGTTGTTATAGGTTATAGGATTAGGTCCACGCGTGGTCCTTTTATATTTCTTGATATACTGCATTTTGTTATTGAGTGCAATAGTATATATATCAGTCACTGTACATCAATGAAATACAATATAGAATTCTTTCATTTATATCCAGCCTTTTTATGGTATCAGAACTGTTAGCTTAATAGCAATTTTTTCTCTCTTTCATGGCCAACGTCTCTGACTCCACTGTCACCTCTAATTCCTAACCTCTCATCACCACCAATGGCCATCACCCTCCTCTTACACTGGTTTCCTTCACTGCTGCTCACATTCCCATCAAACTTAGCACCCAAAATTACTCTTCATGGCGTACAGTAGTTGACGCCATCTTCTATGACCATAATCTTATTTCTTACCTTGATGGCTCCAAGCTCTGCCCACCCAGTATCATGACCTCTGATGGTATTACCCTTCCAAATCCCGAGTTTGCTATTTGGACTCGTCAAGATAAGTTCATTCTTCATGTCATTATTTCTTCTCTTGAACCAGATATTTTATATCTTCTTGAAAATCTTTTCACCTCCAAATAAGCCTGGGATCACCTCAAAACTCTCTTTGCAAACCAGTCCTGCTCTCGGCTCATGTCCCTTAAACACAAACTCTCCACTGCCATCAAAGGAACCCAATATGTCAGTATCTACCTTCAGTTGTTAAAAAATATTGTAGATGAGATTGCTCTTATTTCCTCCCCAGTTGAAGACCTTGACCTTGTTATTTATGCACTTAATGGCCTTGGCTCAGATTTCAAAGAAATCTCTGGATCTCTCCGTGCTCATGACACTCCCATTTCCTTATTGGAATTGCAAGACAAATTGGTCGACTTTGAAACCTACAATACCAAAGAAGATTGTGCCACCTCTCTCATTCCTCTCACTGCCCATGTTACCCATCGATCTGCACCACCTCATTTCAGAAAATGTCCTACCTACACCAGCACTAAACCTCTTCTTCCTACCCCATCAACACCAGATTTTTCTTCTCCTCCTGTGTGCCAGCTGTGCAACAAAACTGGTTACAGTGCCCCTGGGTGCTACAAGTTCTTTCTCCACCTTCAACTAAAAAAATCTCCCCATGTCCACTTCACCACACCTCAACCCACCCTTAATCCTGACATTTGGCTACTTGACACTGGTGCTTCCCATCATGTTACTAACACCCTTACCAATCTTCATGCTCCTCTTGCATACAATGGTAATGATCAAATGATGGTTGGCAATGGTGAATGTTTGTTCATATCTCACTGTGGTTCTGCTACACTTTCTTCTCCACCAAATACTTTTCATCTCCATAATATGCACTGTGTTCCATCCATTAAACAAAATCTTATATCTGTTTCACAATTTTACAAATCTAATAATGTATCCATTGAGTTTTCACCATCTTCCTTTGTTGTGAAGGATCTCAATACAGGGGAATGTCTTCTTCAAGGCCCGAGTAAGGATTGAACGTATCCTTTTTCTACTACTGTCTCTCGAGCTTCAGTACCACCCCGTGTCCTCTCACTTCACCGCCAATCCTTGGACTCTCTTTGGCATCATCGCCTTGGTCATCATCACTCTTGCGTTCGTCATCATCTTGTTGTCCAGCATCAGTTCTCCTTACCACCTTAGCTACCTGACTGCACATCGTGTTCCTGTACCAAAAGTCACAAGCTACCATTTTCCTCTTCTAGCATTAGGACTACTCAACCCCTAGAACTTATTTATGCTGATGTATAAGGTCCAACACCTCAACTTTCTATTGAAAAATATAAGTTCTATGTTGTGTTTATTGATCATTTCACTCGATACACATGGTTTTATTCTCTCAAAAACAAGTTAGATGTCTCTCATATTTTTATTCAATTTAAAAGCTTAGTTGAAACTTACTTCAACACTACCATCAAATCCTTTGCATCTGATAATAATGGGGAATTTCTGAAGTTAAACTATTTTTTTCTTTCTCATGGCATTTCATTTTTTCAATCACCCCTATACTTCGAAAAGAAATGGTATGGCTGAGCGCAAGCACCGACATATTGTTGAAACAGGTTTAGCTCTCCTTCATCATGTCTCTCTTCTACCTTCCTTTTAGTCTTTTGCTTTTCAAACAACAACCTTCCTCATTAATCGACTTCCCACTCTGGTTCTGCATATGACATTTCCATACCAGAAACTGTTTCAGCAAACTCCTCACTATCATTCTTTCAAATTTTTTAGGTGCCTTTGTTACCCTTAGCTTCGGCCTTATTCTCCAAGCAAGCTTCATGATCACTCCACACCATGCACATTTTTAGGTTACTCTATTGCCAAACATGCATATATTTACTTTAACCATGTTAAACACAAATTCTTTATATCTAAACATGTCAAATTTTTTGAAGACTCCTACCCCTTCCAAACACCTCCCTCCCACCCACCAGTAGACTACTATGATTCTGAGTCTCCTTCGTATTCTCATTATCATGTTTCTATTTCACCACCACCACCATCTTACTCAAGCTCCAACTCTAGTTCTGTCTCGTCACAGTCTATATCCACTTTTGACTATATCACTACTTCCCCATCTTCCGCCTCTGCACCTCTTTCTCATTCATCTTCACCTGCACCAGTATCACCGGACCCTTTACCCACACCTCCAAATGATACACCTATCTCTCTTTCTCATGTTTTCCCTACCTCACCACCTCCTTCTCCACACTCTCCTATCCCTCATTCCACCACCATCCCCACAAGTTAAATCATCACCCGCTCCAAAAATAATATCTTTAAACCTAAAATATCATTCACCCTCACTACCACCAAATATCCCTTACCTTCAAGTGTTGAACCCACATGCTTCACTCATGCTCATAAACACTCTCAATGGCGGTTAGCCATGTCCCAAAAGCTTGATGTCTTACTTGGCAATGATATTTAGTGTTTAGTTCCCAAACCTCCTCATGCTAACCTTGTTTGGTGTAAATAGGTCTATCGAATCAAGCGTCTTCCATCTGGTGCCATTGACCGCTACAAAGCTCACCTTGTAGTCAAAGGCTTCTCTCAACGACCTGGGCTAGACTACAAGGAAACCTTTAGTCCTGTGGTCAAGCTATAGACAATCAAGGCAGTCCTTACCATTGTTCTCCATCACCATTGGCCATTGAAGCACATGAACGTCAACAATACTTTTTTGCAGGGCACCTTACATAATAATGTATATATGTGCCAACCTCAGGGACATGTTGACCCTGCTCATCCTCATTATGTTTGCAAACTCCACAAAGTCATCTATGGTTTAAAACAGGCACCCAGGGCCTGGTATACTGAACTTGCAAACTTTCTTCTTTCTTTCGGTTTCACCAATTCTCTAGCTGATGGTTCTTTTTTCATTTATAATAGGAATGAAATTTTAGCATATTTTCTGGTTTATGTGGATGACCTACTTCTCACTGGAAGTAACTCAGCTTTTTTTAGCACATTTTGTCAAAGTATTGCTCAGCGGTTCTCTCTTAAAGACCTCAGCCAACCCACCTGTTTTTTGGGTGTTGAATTCATTCCCACCAGCACTGGTCTGTTCCTATCTCAAAAAAAATATATTCAGGACCTCTTAGAGAAATCTGATATGGCTGGTGCTAAAGGCTCAACAACCCCTATGTCCACATCTGTTTCCCTCAAACTTGATGATGGCACTGTTCTAGTTAATGCTACTGACTATAGAAGTGTTGTAGGTGCACTTTAGTATCTCTCTCTTACAAGACCTGACATTGGCTTTGCTGTCAACAAATGCTTACAATTTATGCATCGTCCCACTCATACGCATCTTCAAGCTCTCAAACGTATTCTACGGTATCTCAAGAATACTATCAACTTTGGCTTGCATTTGTCTTCTCATACGCCTATACAGCTGCATGCCTACTCATATGCGGATTGGGCTGGGAACCCCAATGACAAAACTTCTACCTATGGTTACTTAGTCTTCATGGGTCCAAATGCAGTCTCTTGGTCATCCAAGAAACAAAGAACAGTGGCTAGGTCCTCTACAGAAACTGAATACCGTGCGGTTGCCTCCATCACTGTTGAATTATCATGGTTGCTCAACCTTCTCAAAGAGCTTGGCATTGCAACCACTCAGCCCCCTCTCATTTACTGTGATAATGTGGGTGTCACTTATCTCTGTGCAAACCTAATTTTCCACTCTATAATGAAGCACATCTCTCTTGACTATCACTTTGTCAGGGGAAAAGTTGCTTCTAACCAGCTTCGAGTTCACCATGTCTCAAGCAAATATCAACTTGCAAATATTCTAACCAAACCGTTGCCTACTTCAGTGTTCACTGATGTTCGATCATCCTTTGAGTACTAGTTGTTCCTGGAACCTCTAGCTATGACGGATTCTCCATACTACGAGACGGATTCTCAAAGGGGCTGTCGGGGTTAATCGTCCGGCAGTTTTCTGTCATCTTCGATCCAAGATTGGAGTACTTGATGGTACGCCAATCTTACGGGGGCGTGTTAGTGAAGATAATGCAACCACAATATAGATAACTTAAATATTCAAATAGTTGTTATAGGTTATATGATTAGGTCCACACGTGGTCCTTTTATATTTCTTGATATACTGCATTTTGTTACTAAGTGCAGTAGTATATATATCAGTCACTGTACATCAATGAAATACAATATAGAATTCCTTCATTTATATCCAGCATCTTTACCTTCCAAATATCAAACAACTACAAAGTTGATTTATCTTTTTCTTTGTTCCTTCTTAGTAGTAGGAGTAGATTTAGCATAGTTTCTTAGTTGTAGTTTCTACACACACCGATACACGATTGTGTCAGATTTTTAATTTCTCCATGCACATCTACATCATATTGTGCTTCGGTTGTATTAGTTCTTGATCCTCATTAATGTATTCTTATTCTCTTTACATCGATCCACCACTATTTTGCTTATGCATCTGGTGTTTTTCTTTCTAAATGCCTTAGATTCTATACATTGGAGAGAATCCTAGTCCAAGGCAAACAAATAAGGATAAAAAATAGTGGGTTTCGAAAACTGTTAATTTTCACTGTTAATAATTTGGCACGATCAAGAGCAATGGAAGTTTTAGTTGCTTCGAATTGTTTGCGCATGTGTGAGGATCAACTTAGAATGTAAGACTTAAACACTTTCAATCTTGAACAACTTCTTTTACAAGGTGAATTTAATTAATTCAACAATCGAATCATGTGATATTATGATATTAATCATACATATCAAATTTTAAGTAAATTGAAAATTCTAAATACCTAATCTAATTGATGATATTTACTTATATTTTTAAAAAATTGTTATCTATGAAAATAAGATAATTCAATGGAAAATAATTAATTCTCAAAATTTATAAAATTTTATGAGCATGATTTACTCATGAAAACTTTTAATTCAATGGTTGAATCTATGAAATTCACTTTCTACAAAGAGATATTGAAATGTATAAATGTGACGAGTCTTAACTTTACTCGGTGTAAGTGGATCCCACTCGAAATACACACACACACACACACACACACACACATATATATATATATATATATATATATATATATATATATACTCTTAAAATCTTGATAGACGTAAAGGTGCGAGGTTTTACCAAGAAAAAGAATTGAGAAGGTGATAAATAAATGGGATAAATTTCTGAGACACAAATAATTTTATATTCACTTACTATAATTATACAAAGAAATGTAAGATGAATAAAAGGGAACGTAATTTTTTTCTTTCCCTTTATTAAATACTAAGAATCTTTTCAATTTCGTAGTAAAAAACAATTAAAAAAGGTCTATATTTCACCCCATTTTCTATTTTTCTACATTCTCTACACGAAAATTGAACTACGCCTTATTTGATATCTTACTTGGATTTATGGTAACTAAAATGGTCGAATACATGAGTATTTTAGTAAAGGTTCCTATTGTTACTTTATACTAGTATTGGGCCCCGCGCGATGCGCGGCTGGGCATTACAGCGGGAGGCGACACAAAATAAAAAAATCTTATTGGATTATCCGTTGGGGTTGCTTTAGTCCTTTTTCCAAGTACCATAGGAAATCATATTTAATCACCCAATGTGATTAGTTTATTGGTTACCCAAATTATAATCCTATTAAAACTTTAGCAAATTTGTACTTGTGGTCTAACTCTAATCTTTTTCCTAGTGTTATAGGTTATTTAATCTTTTTCCTCCAAAGATTATACCTAGACCTAGTTATAATTTTGATTTTCGTTCCCTTCTCTCTCTATCTTAATTATCATATTCGACCCCTACTCATTTTAACTCATTTATATTTAAATATGATTCTAATTACTATTGCTATTTTGTATAGATTTAAAGAAAAATTATAACAGGGATATCCCTGTGTAAAATGGTCAGACATTTATTTTTCATTCAAACATCACAAGAGTATATACCATTTTTTATTGATAAAGCACTGACCCGCTNTAAAAAGAAGGAGATATCCAAAAAAAAAAAATGAAAATTTCAGAACCCCTCAAACTAGTGTACACAAATTAACATAAAAAAATTAATTTTAGATAAAATAATATATATATATTTTTTTTTTGTTTTGCTTGAGAAATCTGCAGAAAGAAACCTCTGCTACCACGAAGAAATACACATGGAATTGGAAAACATCATGATGTGGCATCTGGTTGTAGAAATAGATGCCAATTGCTATCCAACAGCTAACAAACCAAAAACAAGACGACAGAAGCAGAAACAATGTGTGAAAGAACTGTCTAACTGCAACTTGCGCTTATTAAAATTCTCAAGACTCAAGACTTTTGTTGATTAATCCCTAATAATTTAACCACAGTGAGGCTGTTACTGATAAACTCCTAGGGTCTGTGGTGGACCCTAAGGAGCAACTACAGCAGCTAACATAATACTTTAGTTTAGAATCTAAACATAACTTTTGTTCACATAAAGTGGATTTCACTAAATGTCAAAAGATGTGTGATTAGAAACTTTGGCACAATTTGACAAAATAGATGATAAAAAATACATGTAAGAGTTGCTTAGAGATGCCTCTTGGACAAGAAATATATTCTCCATCATTGAATTATGAATTGCCAATTTGATTATGACGATCAAGTTAATTGGATCCGCTGATGATGATATGTTATTTTGGGGTCAAATATTGAAGTCATAACCCCCAAATAATGTTTGGTTCATATAAAATTGGCCTTGGAGTTTATAAAGCATGGTAGCATCGTTCATACTTGGCCATCAATGCCATGTTCTAGGGTTGAGGGTGGCATACTTATCAAATAATATAATCTTCTATATAATTGTTTGAAAATAACACATTTTGGTTAATTAGGGATCTAAGTTGAGCATTAATTTTAAGGAATTTGCTAATGAGTGCTCTTGGGGCACTAGTTGAGGAGCATCAACATTACTTTTTACCTCTATTAAAGCATCAATTTTTCAAACCACCCCAAAAATTGTTGTATAAAGAACTTGTTAAGGAGCATCAATTTTTGACGAAATAGTTAGGTGGCTTACAAAGAACTTTAACCTTTATCTCGTACATAAACACATTATTCACCAATATCCATACATAAAATTTGGTTAGTTATAAATAGGAATGACAATTTGATCCATACCCAATGGGCCCCGCAATTTTTACTCCTATCAAGTATAGGTATGGAGCATAAGAATTGGGTATGAGAATTGAGATTTAAACGTGTAATTTATCGGGGCCATGGCCGAGGATGGGGAAAGCAATACCCAACCTGCCCTATCCCATATATATATATGTACCAAAAAAAAACTTAATATCAAATCAAAGAGTAACCTTAACCTATGTGCATTATATATTCTAATTGCTTTGAGGTTTTTATTATTGTTTGAGAACAATTTTGATAATTTTGTTTGAGTATTATTTATTTTATTGTTATTGCTTGATAACATCTTGATAATTTTGTTTGAGTATTATTAATTTTATTGTTATTGCTTGATNTGAGTATTATTTATTTTATTGTTATTGCTTGATAACATCTTGAATCCTTGATGATATTGTTTGAGGATTATCTATATTCACTTATTGGATTAAATTTGAATTTTAATAAGAAATTATGACTGATGAACCTTTATATACATTAATTATAATTCTATTCGTTCAGCTGTCAATTGTAATAGGTACTAGCGTTAACTCCAAACTATTCTAGTGCAGAAAAGTTACGTTCTTTGCAATTTTGCATGCGTGTGTCATCGAGAGAGCTCTATTTATAAACTCTCTCTCTCTCTCTCTCTCTATATATATATATATATATATTTATTTATTTATTGATAAGAAATAAGAGGATATCTTTTGATTGAGGTGTGTCCAGCCAATCATATATTCCTTTTGAATTTTCAAAAAACATATTCGGAAAACAAGACAAATGATTCCAACAATAATTTAATGAGTCATTTTTAGATGAAATTAATTACGTAATAAATCTTTAGAAACTTTTTGTTTGATAAATTTTAACACTCTATCAGAGGCTTATAGACTCAATCATAGCTTCAAATACGAAAAATTCAAGCATGATGAGAGTGACTAGTTTCTTCATAATTCATTTGCTTCCATTTAAAGAAATGGTAGAGACGCAAGCATATGTCAAGTCAATACTTGAAATTTCTCCATTGACAATAATAGCACTGTAACTCAACTTGGGCCTCGGGAGTCAAACGAAAGAAGCCTTGGTGGATTTGTAAATTATAGGGAAATTAGGAGTGGGGGACCACATATGGTCGTTTTCTCAAATCACACTTGAGCCCGTTCTTGTCGCTTTTCAATCTATGTCACAAATCAAACAAATAAGATTAATTAGAAAATTAATGAAACGACAGCTACCTCATTAAAGTTGAAGTGGAATGAAGAGTATAAATATGTGAGACAGTGAGAGCGATAATAGAGAAAATTAAAATTCTAATAAACATAATTATTAGGATTAGAAGAGTTGTGTATTAGTAGTTAAATGATATTAAAATTTATATTAAAACTTAAAATTATAATAAAAAGTATAAAAAAAATGTAGTGTACAAGCTGAGAATAACAAACACCCAGGAGGATCTACTTCCCAACCAAGGAAAGTTGGTTTCAGTGGGAAGGGAATGTGCCCATTTTTTTGTTGTATCCAGTTTGAATTTATTAAAATTGAAGTGTCGGCAAGATAATTTATGTGAATCTTGCTTTTGATTTTGACCAACTTAGCTGAAAATTTGGATAAAGTGGAGAAGACTAATGTTTATTTATTCTTTTCAAAGATATCATATAGTATTTGTTTCAACTTTTTTAAAAAAAAAGAAGATATAGGATTTCAGAGAAGTAATGGAAAGGGCAAATATGGAGAAAGGCTATATAAATAAGACGCTTGCTTCTTCATAAATGGCTGCTGATTTAGCACAATAATATGGCATTGATTCCCAAAGATTAAATAGTTGGAAAGAGAGGGAATATGTTGTGGGGTTCAAATTACACTAGTTATTAGTCGGTTAGGAGACTTACACAACCTCTATTCCAAATCTTGTGAGATAACTAACATAAGTAACAGAACCATACCGTNGTAATGGAAAGGGCAAATATGGAGAAAGGCTATATAAATAAGACGCTTGCTTCTTCATAAATGGCTGCTGATTTAGCACAATAATATGGCATTGATTCCCAAAGATTAAATAGTTGGAAAGAGAGGGAATATGTTGTGGGGTTCAAATTACACTAATTATTCCAAGTTCAATAACTAACATAAGTAACAGAACCATGCCGTTCCGTTGAATGTTGTATTCTCAATCTAAAAAATTACTAAATAAGCATTACGTTCTTTATTTTTTTTACCTTGACTCTCAAAGTTATACCATAATATGATAATACCACTAATATTATTATTATTGTAATTTTAGCTTAGCTTTGGATACATCTAAAACTATGCATTGTTTTGGTTCCCCTATAAATTTTCTTTTAATCATTCTTTAAAGTTTCAATCGAATTGGTAGTGGAAAGAGATTGATGCGTAAATCCTTATATATTAGATTTTGTTTTTGTTTTTTTAAAAAGTATAATATATACGTAAATAAATTAAAATTATAAATACGTAAATTTTGTTCTTAAAATACAATATTTAAATTAAACTGCCCATATTTATAATAAAAATATTAAAAAAACCTCCCTAGATAAAACAAAATGGATAGAAACTATTTGTTTATCCAAAAACTGTCACGATACTAGCAATAAAATGGGGATAAATTTCTCTTACAAAAATATGATTTTTCTAAAAACCTCTCAATAATCAATAAATATCTATTTCCACACCACGACTTTTTATTATAGAAATTGGTAAGCACAGTGCAAATTTTGTCGTTTCTTCCGTTGTCTTTCTTCTTTCACTTTCTTTTTCTATCTTACACTCATTTCCATCTTTGCTTTGCTTCCCTTTGTTACTTAACTAGACTCTCCACCTCTTTCAGTTTTTTGAGGCGCATATTATTATAGAATACACCTCTATTTAGGGTCCGATCTAATCCCTTCCCACAAACTGTTTCAACTGTCGCCGTCCGATATTTTCCCCGACAATTTCAACCGTTGGATCCCACTAATGTGTTCTCTTCTCGCAGCAGCTCGCTGCTTCATCCCTCTGAGATTGGTCGCCCCGGCGATACGGTCCCGATCCGATTGGCTTTTATTCAGTGCAAGAATCGCTGCTTGATACCCAAACACCAACTTCTTTTCTTCGCCCTTTGAGTTCTTCTTTCTGTTTCCCCTTGAAACGTTTAGGACGTTTCTTGTAATCGATTTTGCGGCGCTTAGGTTGTTGTGCTGGTTCTAGTTGAAAGTATGAACTTTTCAAGATAGTGAATTAATTTCTGTGTATTCCGATTTTAGTTTAATTTTTTTTTTTCGAAATTTTGCTTTGAGTTAGCTGCGAGAGCACACTTCGAAGCTTTTGAACCGATCTGGATCGTATTGTTTCTTTGAGCTCAAACCTGAAATTCCCTTTGCTGAGCTTCTTCTGTGAAAATTTTTGGCGTTTTAAAGATTTTCTTTAATATTTTTTGCTGTCGAAGTTTTCCTACGGATATGGAGGATCGAAACGTCAACAGAATGAGTACTCACTTGTCCGATATTGTGCTTGATATTGTTATGCCTTATATTCACGACGCCGAAGACCGGGATGCGGTTTCTCAAGTTTGCCGGCGGTGGTACGAGCTTGACTCGTTGACGCGGAAGCATGTGACGATTGCTCTGTGCTACACGACGACCCCTGACCGTCTCCGGCGAAGGTTTCCGCACCTGGAGTCACTGGAGCTGAAAGGGAAGCCGAGGGCGGCTATGTTCAATTTGATACCGGAGGATTGGGGAGGCTATGTGACCCCCTGGGTCAAAGAGATTGCAGAGTATTTCGATGGCTTAAAATCGCTCCATTTTCGGCGCATGATTGTGAGGGATTTTGATCTTGAGCTTCTAGCAAGGTCGCGGGGACACGTGCTTCAAGCTCTCAAGCTCGATAAGTGTTCTGGGTTTTCCACGGATGGCCTTTACCATATTGGCCGCTATTGCAGGTAATTTGGATAAGGATACACCCTCTCTTTCTCTTGAATACTGGTTAAAACGATGCTGAATTTTACTTTTGTTCCATTATTATATTTGCTGACAGTGTGTGGGCGTATCATTGAAGCTTGCTGGATTTTCTTTTTGCTTCATTTTGGTCAGTTAGTTTATTTCAAATATGTATGTGATCTTGTTTGTTGGTATTGTAATTCACGCGTAAGTTGTACTGTACTGTTACTAGATTAGGTTAGAAGGATTAAGTATATCAATTTTAATTTCATAGGGAAGACCATGATTGATTGGCATGCACTGTTGTATGTTATTAGTTATCATATGAGTAGGGTCACTTGGATGTCCGGTTAGAGGAAGAAGAGACTGGCACGTTTTTAGTTTATTAGATTTGCCGCACTCCCACCTATAATAGATGAAGTGGTTTGAGAGTTTGATCTCCTTTTCTCTCTGAATGCATATCCTTTCCGTTATTCTGTTGGGTGCTCTAACCTAATCCTGTTTGAGCGTCCTATCATTGGACTGTGTGCCCCTGACGTCTGCCTTTTGATTCCAAATCTTGTGAGATAATTTTTAATTACTATTTTCTGGATTTGCAATGCTTAACTAGCAATGCCAGCTGTTCTCATTTTTTGGGCAAATCCTCTGGGTTGTTACTTGTTACTATTATTTTGCAGTTCAAATCGTTTTCTAGGAAGCATCTGTCCTATGCCCTTTCTTAAGAAATTGTGCTCCTCTTGTCCCAAGTTTTCTGTTGTTGATGAGGGACCCTGACTGTTGGTTATGGGTGGGTGCATTCTCTGGCAAACATGCCTTTATTAATTTCATTTTAGTTCCTCTTTCCAACAATGCTTCTATTATCTCTTAGTTGATTTGCTAAAAGATTAGTTTATTTGGTCCTTAGACTGAATTGGCTAATTTCATTATGCTGAAGTTTCCAATCCTCCAAGTCAATGATATTCTGAATAGTGGCTGATTGTGCTTTTATAAATAAGAAACTTCTCTGTTTTTTGACTGAAAGGATGCTGATCAATATTTTTCCGATGGTTTTGTTGCATAATTATTGCTATCCTATGAATTGTGCTTTGTAACTGTGGGCTGAAGTATTTCAACAGTCTGTAAGGCACAATATGTTTGTGAGTTATATTGTCACTGAAGTTATCATTGCAATGATGATCAAGTCTCTGGTGCAGTAGACTAAACCAAGGCGATGCATTGTTTGCCCAGTTACTGTGAGAACCATAGAAAAGAGAGAAAGAAGGCCTGTAGGTCGTAGAAAGCAAGAGCAGATTCTGAATTTAAAATAAAAATGTTACATCATTCTTAAGACTGCCAAGTCTCATTAGATTTATCATTAATTTCATTAAATAGCCTACATAGCCCTCATGGTAGTTTTGTCCTTGCCCTTGCTCTCAAATCCTTCAGTTTATGTTGCATCTAAGTTCAAGCATATGTTCTTCCTTGCTCTGACTCTGAAATCTAATCACTCCTGTACTTCCTCACACAAAAGGAAAAGAAAAGATATACTTTGTGCTTTCATCTTTTTCTAATTTTTGGAGATTGTCCTGTAATGGCCTAACTGACCTGCATAATGTGAGTTACCACCTCTATTTATTTCTTATAAACATTGTTGATGTAGGATTTGATCCCATATCTGTGGTGTATGTTAACTTGGTGAGAATTTAGGAAGTGGTTCAATAAATACATTTGCCTTTCTATCTTCCATGATGATATTGTTCGTATTTTGAAGTTGCAGGGTAGAATTTTGGTTGCTAGATGCAAATCCAGTACAGAGAAGTTATGAATATGATTTGACTCAAGGAGAGGCTTTGATTTGTGGACTATAAAAATAGTTGAAAGTTTGGAATGATGAGGTTTACATTTAGATAAGGTCCTAAGGACATTAATTTATATGGAAATATTGTCTGCTGGACACTTTGACATGAGAAAACATGAATGATTTGTTTAGTTTGGCCAAGATAACAACCAAAGAAGAGGCAAAAATGAGTTTTCTTGAGGGCTTAGCTCCCGACTATTATCCTTAGCACATTTCTTTTTGATTTCTTATTTCTGTTGAAGTTATTGGATTATTGCTGCAAGATTTATTTTTAATTCTCATTTTTTTTAAGAAAAAATGGCAGGTTTAACTATAATATCATAATTCCAGTCGTTTGAGCCCTGCCTTTTCCAAGGAGTGGTACCATTGGGTTGTTATGTAGGGTATTAAACAATTGAATTCCTAGAGATGGACAGATGATTTTGCTCGTCTGACTATATTATTGTGTTTGTAGCTAGTAGATTCTCAGTCTGACTGCTCAGTGCCCACTATATTCTCCCTCATTCCTTTTCTGGTCTCTCATCATTTTCACCCATTATCTCTTGCAACTTTTTTTTTTAAGAAGTTTTTCCACCTTTCAGTATACATGAAAGGAATTGGCTACAAGATTCTTCAGGAGGCAAGAAGTTCTCTGTGCCTTAGTTACAAATGCTGAAAGATTAAAAGAGAATGTACTCTTTAATAACATTGCCCCTTAATCTTATGAAGTTTCACCAATGTGTTATTTTTTGAAAAATCGATCTCCTTCATTTGTTTTCTTTGCTGAATGTGAAGTTGGGTATGGTTCACAGCTTACAGTGAATGTCTGTCATACTATTCTAAGTCGGTCACTGAATTTAGTTACCATCATTTGGAGCATCATTGAGTTTCCTTTACTCTAACCATAACTGCTCGTAATCTTCAAACTAAGATGACATGTTACTGCATTTGAGCTTGCTGAAACTTCTGAATTTTTTTCTCTGCACAAAGCATCCAAATTTCTTAAACTCATAATTTGATTAATATTCTGTGTTCAGGCATCTTGTGTTAAGATAAGGTTTCACATGATTCTAGACATATTCTTTGTACGAAGAAGTATACTGATCTGAGTCATTGCTTCTGGAACCTTACCCCGTTGTTGTAACTTTGTGTGATTTTGTATGTAACTTCTCTTTTTGCAGGAATTTAAGGATCTTGTTTTTGGAGGAGAGCCAGATTACTGAGAATGATGGTGACTGGCTACATGAGCTTGCTTTAAATAACACAGTCCTTGAGACTCTAAATTTTTACATGACAGATCTTGCCAAGGTTAAAATTGAGGACCTTGAACTTATAGCCAAAAATTGCCGCTTCTTAGCCACTGTGAAAATTAGCGACTGTGAAATCTTGGATCTTGTGAACTTCTTTCGAACAGCATCTGCTCTGGAAGAATTTTGTGGAGGTTCCTTCAATGAGGTTCCAGAGAAGTACTCTGCTGTATCTTTACCTGCAAAGTTATGTCGATTGGGTTTAGCATATATGGGAAAGAATGAAATGCCAATAGTGTTCCCTTTTGCAACCCTACTAAAAAAATTGGATCTACTCTATGCGTTGTTGGATACAGATGATCATTGTTTATTAATCCAAAGGTGCCCAAACTTGGAAGTCCTTGAGGTAAACTCTTGATCTTTTATACATGCATGCATATGTATTTTCTATAGACGCAAACATGCATAGACAGTAACTTGAACTTCTCTAATTGGACAAAATGAAGCACGAAAACTGTAAGACAGTAAAATCAATTGAAATGGATGTTGGTATTCTGGGATATAGGTTATTTTGAGTGCTTTTTGTTGGACCAAGTCTGAAATATTTATGAACTAATATATTTCTCTACGGACAGACAAGGAATGTAATTGGAGATAGAGGATTAGAAGTTCTTGCTCGAAGTTGTAAGAGACTAAAGAGGCTTAGGATTGAACGAGGTGCTGATGAGCAAGGAATGGAGGATGAAGGTGGGGTTGTTTCTCAGAGAGGATTGATTGCTCTGTCACAGGGCTGCCTGGAACTGGAATATTTGGCTGTTTATGTCTCTGACATTACAAACGCATCTCTGGAACATATTGGTACTCACTTGAAAAACCTATGTGATTTTCGCCTTGTCTTACTTGACCGGGAAGAGACAATAACAGATTTGCCACTTGACAATGGAGTGAGGGCTTTACTGAGGGGGTGCGACAAGCTTAGAAGATTCGCCCTCTATCTTCGACCTGGGGGCTTGACTGATGTGGGGCTTGCTTACATTGGAAAATACAGCCAAAATGTGAGATGGATGCTTCTAGGTTATGTGGGAGAGTCAGATGCAGGGCTTCTGGAGTTTTCTAAGGGCTGTCCTAGCCTTCAGAAACTTGAAATGAGGGGCTGTTCCTTCAGTGAGTATGCACTAGCTATTGCTGCCACTCAACTCACTTCTCTCAGGTATTTATGGGTGCAAGGATATAGAGCATCTCAATCTGGGAATGGAACTGATCTTTTGAATATGGCTCGTCCATTTTGGAATATCGAGTTGATTCCTTCTAGAAGAGTTGTTGCTCCTGATCAACTGGGAGAGCCTGTAATGATTGAGCACCCAGCCCATATTCTTGCATATTACTCCCTTGCTGGACAAAGATCAGATTTTCCGCATACTGTTATACCTTTGGATCCAGCAACATTTATTCCTGCATAGAGTTGTATTTGTATATACCACCTTTTCTTTTCTTTTTTCCCCCTCTCCAAGTCTTCATTGCTCCTTTCAAATCTTGCTTGTAAGTTCCTGCACCATTTTCTGTTAGAGTATTTTAGTTTTGTCTGCTATTCCTAGACATTAGTGTTGTAATAAGGCTTGTGTTTTTCATTTGTAATCCAGAAATGCCTCCACTGACTTAGTGCAGCTAGTTTCCTTTCCATTGAAGATGCTCAATTTTGTGAATAAAAAGAACGGAGTGATTTTCATTTGCATTGATTTTGAACGAAAGACATGATGCATGTAATTTCATGTCTATGAACAAAATTTTATTTTTCATTCATTATTTCGCATGTGAATTGAAGTTCACACTATTGTCTAACATTTCATTATTGAAACAATCACGAGCAGCTAAAAAATTATAAAATACTAAACACGAGATCAACCAAGGAGCATAATCCATTTTGCTATGCCAAAGTTCTGAGTTTGAGACTTCTATAATAACTTCCTCTAGAAAGTGTCATCGTTTACTAATTTCATTAGTGGACAGCTCCCTGGAAATAAAGTCAATTCACTTATTATGGAGAGAAAAAAAAATTCAGGTAAGTCTTCTTTATTTCTTTCTTTCGTTATCTTTTCATGCCCAAGTCAACAATGGGTGTAGAACTCTAACATCCAGTCTACAATTTTTTCCCCTTTTCATGGTTTCTTTTTTCGGTGAATCTTTCATACCAGAAATGTATATAATATCTTTTTACAGTGACAGTATAATAACTGTTGATATGAAAAATAATCAATTTTGACTGTTAAAAATAAATAATTAAGATAAAATATTTTCACATCAATAATTGTTATACTATTAGGTTATAAATATATCACATTATATGTGAGAAAGATCCTTTTCTTTTTGTCACCCAGTGGCTAAATTCTGTACCTCGTGTCTCTTTAGGTCAAATAAAATTCTGTCCTTTTTTTTGCTTTAAATTTTGTGTCACTCTTTTAACGAAATTTTTTTTAATCTTATAAATAAATACTTGATCAATTGAACTATTACTTGTTCCCTTACTAAGGATAGCTTATAGATTTAGAGTTGAGGATAATGAGTTTTACTTCATAGCTCTGGACAATCTTTTATTCAATTGTTTTTTTGGGTGAAGGGAAGGAGATTTGGAAGTTCTGCTGGGACTTGCTCTGAAGAGATTGAAGCTTGAAATTCTCATGGGTGGTGGCAAAGTTACCAATAGTCTCACTCGTGCTACCCATTTAGTGACCTTGTCCATTTAACACAAGATCTCGTGCACTCGGAGCTCAATCTATCCATGTATATGTGTGGGAGCCAAACCAAAGGATAAAGGAGCAATCTTTTTGCTTAGTGATATAGCTAAATACATGGTTCTTGAAATGAACATTGTAGAGCTTAATCCTAAAAAGTTGTTGAATAAAGATTTTTCTTTCTATAATTGAGAGACTAAAAAGAAGGAAAGAGGGCAGAGTGCTTTTTTATGCAGTAAGGACATAGTTTATAAACAATCAAAAAAAAAAAAAAGAAAGTTGCGTCATTTCCAAAAGAAAAGTTAGCAACGACAATGATATTCGTCACATTGGGTAGGACCTTTCGGTTGGGGTTGCGGGAATTGTGATGTGAGGTTTATAGAATGTATTTATAAAGTGAAAGAGGTGAGCACTAAGCTTTTCTTAGTATAGTTGCAGTTGCAGTTGCAGAATTAATAGTGATGGAATCCACAATAGCAACTAATAGGATTCCACAGTGGCAGCATGTTAATTAGCGTATACATCTTGTTTATTGTTACTACTATTAATATAATATATTTTAATCAATTTTTGACATGCATATAATGCCCAATTTTGAGATAGTGACTCATTGTACAATACCCACCTAGAGAAGAATTTGAAATTATAGATAGGTAAGATAAATTTGGTATTGTTATCACTTTTTCAACGTTACCATAAGAAGGGTACTTCAAAAGATGTTTTAAACTATTATTATTAGACCATGTCAAAAGCTGCTTTTCGGAGCAGTTTGAGATTCACTAAAAACTTGTGAATATTGCTAATGATATTTGATAAGGAATGTTTAGTATCAAGGTTAAGAATTACTTGGTATTAAAATAATTGAAATTTAAAGTAGATTTTAAGTCTCTTCAGATTTGCTTCTAAAAGCACTCTTGAGATAATTCTACATTTTTTTTAACCTAAAATTGTTCTTTTTAAAAAATACTAAAATATTATCTTTTGAGAACAAATCCTAAACTTGGTTTTGATGCAATACACTGAAAATTATATTGATCACAACTTTAATACCTAGTAGAAAGAGCAATATGCTTATTCTCACCAAGACAAGTGAAACTATGGTCAAGGAACAGTTTGAGAGCGGAATTTGTGCATTACTGGAATCTAAAGTCGGCTGCCTTTTTTTTTTTTTTTGGTTGAAAGTCGGCTGCTTTATTCCTATGAATAGGAGTGTGAACAAAATGTGCATGCGGCTAGAATAAGTTATTGGGTTCTCAAGTAAAACAAAGAATCAAAATAAAGCATGATGCTTTCAGAGACCAGTAAAAGAAGCAGAAACGCTGACGCAACAGTGATGCCGCCAAAGAAAAGTGGATTGGAGGAGCCAGAAATATCAAGAAAAAGGTAAAGCTCGGTTGGCTGAAAATTGAAATTAATAAAAAGATGACTATGATAGTGTGAACCACATTGGCATTCCTACGTGAATCAGCCTATATTCTGACCCAATAAGGCATGTGATGCTGATTAAGTGGAATGCAAACTCAGATTCGACTACCAAAGTGATGCTGATCAAGCCTGGTCAACTTGGCCATATTGCTCTCAGAAAGCAAATGATTAATGGGCAGAAAGTGTTTCCAGACAAAAAGCTTACTATATCAGATGCTGCCCCGATTTCAATAAGGGTGCTAAGTGATCTCAGCCACATCAGCAAAATGAATTGGCATGCTCACATATCTATTCCATTTTCGAAAGCATAAGCAGCTTCAATTTTGGAATGTCTAATGAGCCTATATTTTTTGACTTGGCTTGAGATCACTATTTCTTCTAGTTTGGGCCTATCCTCTCAGACTAGGTATTGAAAACCCTTAGTTTTGAGATTCACCTCAAATATTGCAGACACAACATTATTGTCATCATATGGTTCAATTCGTAGCTTAATGGATAACCTTGAAGGCTTCTGATTTGATAGCATATTACTTGCTAAACATTAATGCACGTGTTGCGTAAAGAAGATCAATGATCACTAGAGTTTGTCACATAGCTATTGAGGCTTAGCATCTCTGAAAGGTACATCTAACTGATTCAGATTGAGTCACAAAGGAAACAGATTAAAAAAAAAGCATGTCCAAGAGATATAGTCGCAGTCAGGATAAAAGCCATAAAGGAAACTTCCAAAGAGTGCATTCCAAATTTACAGTTGAGCATTGAGATATTATTGGGGTTTCCTGTTTGAGATGTTCATAAACTAAGTATAGCCTCAAGTCATCTACATAATCATACTGAGCAATCATCTATGTAGTGAAATTGATTTGTTTTTGAACATCAGTAGAGTTATGGCATTACAATGCATGAATACCAAAAACAGCTGCCTTATTGAACTCTCTAGAAGCAGTCCTGAAACCCTGAGTTTTGAGGTTGGCATAAGCCCCATGGAAACAGTCATAGAGGTCCTGCTCCTGCAGTTTTAGGCCCTTTGAAGCAATATCAGGTGAAGATGACATGAACAAATTGTCACCATTTTGGTCGAAAACCATTAGTGACCCATCAGTATGGTGATTCCAATTAACTTGTGCTTTTGGCGACTTGTGCTGTGGCGAGAGCAAAGGAGACTCATTGAATACAAGGGGCTTGCTGTTATCTTCTGTGATGGATTCTGTAAGATTAACAATGGTAATATCGTGTATACTGGGTCTCCTCTTGTCTTTCACTCCCGAAAGGTTCTGCCTTATATAGTACTTCTGAGCATGGCTTGCCACTTGAGTGGGAGTCTTTGTGACTACATAATTACGAGAGATATTTCTCCAGTCCCCTTTACCATACTTTAAAAGTCCCATCAGAAAACGCCTGTTATTCAATACCCCACACATCCATGTCAAGAACAGGAGCAATAAAAGAGAGAGACGCAAGTAAAATCCACCAGCTAAGTCCAACAGAAACATCAAATGCAAAGTATAAGCAGCATAAAAACCAACATAAAATTTTACTTTTTTTGGCTAGTAACTTCAAAATTATAGTTTGATTGATTATTGCAAGGCTGCAGTTTTGAGGATGCATGCAGCTCAAAATTTAATTCACCACTCCACAATTTTACCAGTCAAATATGAGCATAGATACTCAACTAGATTGACAAAGCAGCATAGTTTAAAAGTTAAATTGGCCGGTACCGGACAACAAACGAAGAATTGATATTCAATTGAAAAATGATTAAAATCCTCTAGTCTTGAATAATTGTTTGGCCAAGTTGAGTTGCTTATGTGAACAATCATGATTAATCAGCAGATTTTCGAAAACAATTTCATTTTCTGTTCTTTCCCTAATCATTCCCAGCAACTAGAAAAGCTAATAAAAGATGAAAACAGATAATTGAAGAATCTGAATTGATAAAACTCACCTGTGTTCATCTTCTGTCCATGGAACCCCTTTCTTCCTCTCCTGTTCAGAACCCCTAACTGCTGCAGGCCTCTTTCTATATGCATCATAATTGTGATTATCAACCAACTCAAAGGTGAAGGAAGAGGTAAGATATCCAGGAATTGGAACCCGCCCTGCCTCTATTTCACTAACATCTTCTAATAATTCCCTGTACTGCTTCATCACATCATACACAGTCTTCCCAGGAATCATAGCTGCAACCTTCAGCCATCGGTCTGGGCTGTCCTTGTCATATATGGCAAGGGCACTTTCAAATAGCTTATTCTGTTCTCTAGTCCATTCAGTGTTGTGACTCTCTTGCACAAACCAATCTGGATTTGGCATAAAAGAAGATGGATAGAGAGTTTCCATAACTTGAAATTTATAGCATACAAAATTCACCTAATTGAATGAAGTTTCCAGAGAGATGGAAATGAGAAACTACAAGGGATACTCAGACAGAAAACAGAGGGACAAAAATATATATAACTTTGATTCGAAAGGCGTGGAATTCAGAATCTTTCACGTGTAATCAAGAATCTACTTTCCTTATCAGCATATATTACAGAATCTATAAAAGTCCCACCTTTTAGAATCGAAGAGAATCTTGGAAGAAACATGATTTAGCAGATTTCGATGCTGGAGTATAAACCCTAGGGAGACTCACAGGGGAATTCTGAACTTAAAATAAAGATGCTAGTTTGTTGTGAACGAAACCTCAGAATTGAAACTTTATGCCAAAAAGATAGCAACTCTGAGCCCAAAGATCTCTTCTTTAAGCTCAGCCCACAAAGTGAAGCTCTAGATACGGAAGGGAAAAGATAGATATAGGGAAGCCAAGAGCAAGAGGGTGAACACACGGTGCAGAAAGCAAAGATCCAATAGAGAAAAGAGAGAGATTCTTTACAATCAGGAAAGAAAAAGCGGGAAACTGTTTCCTTTTGTCGTTTCTTCGTGAAGAAGCAACTATGAAAGCAAATGCATTATATACATGTACTGATACTGAGAAAATATGAACCAGGGTATGAATCAAAAAGGGGTGAGATTTCTTGTGGTCGTATATTGAGTTCAAAAGAGGAAGGGGGAGGAGCTGATGTCAGAGGTGGCTAGTTGGCCTTCGGAGTGGCACACTAGCAGCTAGGAACAGTGCAAATGGCAATTTTTAAACTATTTGTAAACTTGATCCAAGATAATACTAATGTTTAGACTTCAGACATTTTTTATTTTTTTTTAACATGGCGGCGTGGAGATTGGATTCCTTAATCTCTAGTAAACGTCTCAAATCCCTCACATCTAGCTTAGACTGGATTTAACATAAAGAGGTTACCTATCTAGTATGATTTAAAAGAAGTTTAGCCGTGATTTTTATTATTTATACTTTATGAAAATCTTTATTTAGCAACACTTTGTTTTTACTTTCTAGTCAATTAGATCGAGAAAATTATGTGTTCGAGATGATACCTCAGTTGAGCATTAAGTATTTTATCATAAAAGTATTAAATTCAAATTTTATTGGAAGTGGATGAGGCTATCCCCTATTGTATAACTTCTAATAAACAAAAAAGAAATAAAAAAAATTATAATTGTTTTTTAATTAAAGATATTCTCTTTAAAAGGAAGATTTAAACTTGAAACTTCAACTTATAAAAAATTATCTGTAACAATTTAGTAATGCTTCCATTTGACTGCAAGAAATTGCCCCGCATGTCATGATGAACCAAATTTCTAGTTTACTAGTAGTCGGTTCTAAGTTTCCATTGTTTAGATAAAATAAAATACAACGTATTTATTTCAATTTTTTATTTTATAATCTGTTTGTAGTTATATACAAGTAAATTCATTCCATATTTCAACTTTTAAAAAAAAAATTCATACTATCTATCAAAAGAAAATTTTAAAATATTACTACAAAGGTATATTTTTCATTTTTATATTACTTGTTTTACATGTTCAATTCTTTTTTTTTTTTTTTTGGGTGGAATATTACACGTTCAATTCTCTGATAAGCATTAAATTGTTGTTATGATAATAATAGAAGTAATGATTATAACGGTGATGATGAGATGATGATTATGAAGGATGCGTAAGTAAGTAATGAAAGCCTAATTTTTGTTTTAACATATTATTGATGACAGATAATAGTGATAGTTAGTGATTGAGATAATAAAAAAGATTAGCAAAAGGAACCCAGAATCCGTCGTTTTTACATTCCAAGTGATAGTTTGGAATGAACTTGAGTATTTTTTATTTGTTTTCCTTGTAGTTGAATTGAATTTTAACTTTTTAAGATGATACATAGAAAGAAAGAAAGAAAGGAAAAGAAGGTAAAAGTGACAGTCGAACAACTTTCCCTCTTGTATTGGAACTTCATTATTTTGAGTTGAAGCATCATGAAATTAACAAACTGGTAAATGTAAATCCAATCTAATCCAATGTCAAGTTGCATTAATTTGGGCTTAAAAATCGACAGGGAATCCAAATAAATATCTGACCACAGTAAAGTGTCAAACTTCCTTCGTCAACTTGTGTCCAAAAATCATCTACTATTGGCATATGCTTTTATTATACTTGTAGATTAATAGTATTTACTGGCACAATGTATTTGAAGGTCACTACGACACAAATGACGGATAAAAAGAGAGATAAGTTTTTAAAGAAAACTTAAAATTCCCACCAATTATATTAAGAAAATGAGGAACAATTAGAAAATATTTTTTGAATCTTTTTTAAAAAAATCGTCTATGAACCAGAGAGGGTTCAGAAGTCAATTTGGGTGTAGAAAATGTGTTAGACATCCTGTGACACCCCTTCAGAGAACAATTACCATAAATTAATTATGCACACTTGTTATAGCCAACATTGTATTTATATTATCCCTAAAAATATTTACAAATAGTATTGACATAATAAAAATGCTACAAAAAAAAAAATGTCCCTCATTTGGCTTCGATGCCTCTCCTATCAAGAGTAAGGAGTTTGGTGAGCCAATAGGTGACATGAGAAATTATTATGCTATCTAAGAGAATATAAAACTAGAAACAAAATGATCATTTTTTGTTTTTAGAAATTAAGAAAGAAAATGAAAAGAGGAATTTTTTAAAACTTGACTTGACTTGCTTCCTTTACAAGTTTTTACGTACCCTAATTAGAGATCAAAGCCTTCATAGTTCATTTTTTTTAAGAAAAATAATCAAACTCTTTAAAAGAAGGAAAACATTTTTCCTTTTTTAAAATTCCTTTCTCAAAATTCCTTTATTTTTCTCTTTTTTTTTTGTTTTGTATGTTTCTTTTTTCTTCTGCCTCCCTTTTCCATTTGTTTGTTTCCTTTTTGTTCTTTTTCTTTTGGTTTAAATAAAGGGAAGAAATTAAATAAATGCAAGAAACCAAACAACAAAACTTTCGAAAATGGATAATTATAGTTTTTCATTGCTCTCAAATAAGAATTCGAACATGCATACATATGATAAAGTAACAAATATTTTAAAAATGACAAAAAATAATTAAATAAAAAATTAAACGTGTTATGCATACAATTAACGAATCCTAATCATTTCATCTGTTCCTCGTATAAAGTATTTATAGGGTAGTGCTTATCCTTACTTATGATAGATAGGGTGGGCTACCCTATATGTAGGTGGATTGTCTTATTCTTCCATGATATGTAAGAGACTTATAGAGACTAAATATCCAATCACATACCTAAATGCAATGCATGAATTAAATATCTATTACAACACATGTTCCAAAAATCTCGGGGGAGCAGGAATTTAAACTACATCCAACATGAAAAAGAAAAGAGAAAGAAAAATCTTCTTGCTCCAAGCTCCCGATTGGTATCAAGACTTCTAGCTTGGAAAATGAGGTCCACTTATATCACACACCCTCACCAAAAACCGTAATAAAAGAAATTCATATAACCAATAGAAATTACCATTACTAAGAGAGGAAAGACATGGAAATGACATTATCCAATAACCACAAGAGCTAAGATAATCAAAGCCATCAATCTAAAAAAGTAATAATATTATGACATCCAAAAGAATGAACCAAAAAGTACAATTAACCAGGTATCCTTCACTTCAAATTAAAATAGAAGTAGTGTATCCCAAACAAATCTCTCTACAAAAGCCAAACAACTAATGTTTATGCTCAAAAGAAAACAACAACCTAGTGATCAATGACGACTAAAATATTATTTTGGTCATTGAATTTTGTGCACGTTCTCAATTTAGTCTCTAAGTACAAGGTGTTCTCAAAAGGTCTATTATTTATCATTTTTGCTTCATTTAAATCCTTTCATCAGGATGCCGTTTAGCACACTAACGAAAGTACTTATGTTTCCAATCAAAAGATGACATGGCAGCTTGAAATGCCAAGTAAGACGACTAAAATAATGTTTTGATCATTGACTTTTATGCACGTTCTCAGTTTAGTTCCTGAGTACAAAGTGTTCTTAAAAATGTCTCTCATCTATCATTTTTCGTTTTATTTAAATCCTTTCATCATGATGTCACTTAGCACACTAATGAAAGTGCTTGTGTGTCTAGTTAAAATATAACATGACAGCTTGAAATGTCAACTAAGACCCCAAATAACCCAATCACATCAAATGACAAGGTTTTATCTTAGCTTGTCTTGACTTAGGTGGTGTTTGCTTTTCATGTCATGTAAATTTTATTTTATTTTATTTCTACTAATGTATTGGTATGTTAGGGAAGTTTTGGTTATGGCTTTCATGTTATGTCATGTAATTTTATTTTATTTTTGCTACTAATGTAATGTAGCATTTGTCTATAATGAAAATAGATCATATGTATAAGTTTGGATTATGGCGTTCATATCATGTAATTTATTTATTTTTGCTACTGATTTAATGTAGCATTTGTTTGTTAACGAAATTGATCATATGGGTAAGTTTGGATCATGGCTTTCATGTCATGTAATTTTCTTTTTGCTACATGTGATGTCATTATATGACATGAAAGTTATGATCCAAACTTACCCATATGATCAATTTCCTTAACAAATAAATGCTACATTAAATCAGTAACCAAAAAAAAAATTACATGATATGAAAGCCATAATTTAAACTTATACATATGATCTATTTTCATTACAGACAAATGTTACATTATATTAGTAGCAAAAAACAAAAATACATGACATGACATGAAAACCATAATCCAAACTTCTCTAACATACAAATACGTCAGTAGCAAAAAAAATAAAAAAAAAAAGTTTACATGACATGAAAAGCAAACACCACCTAGGTCAAGACAAGTTAAGATAAAACATTGTCATTTGATGTGGTTGCGTTATTTGAGATCTTAGTTGGCATTTCAAGTTGTCATGTCATCTTTTAACTAAACACATAAGCATTGTTAGTGTGCTAAGCAACATCTTGACAGAAAGATTTAAATGAAGTGAAAATGATAGGTAATTGACCTTTTTTAGAACACCTTGTACTCATAGACTAAACTGAAAACATGCATAAAATTCAGAGACCAAAACAATATTTTAGTCGTCTTAATTGACATTACAAGTTACTATGTCATATTTTAACTGGACACATAAACACTTCTGTTAGTATGCTAAATTGTATTCTAACGGAAAGATTTAAATGAAGTGAAAATGATAGGTGATGAACTTTTTTGAGAACATGCACAAAAGTTATGGACCAAAATAATATTTTAGTCAATTAATGACAAGCCAATTCCTTACAAAAATTTAAACATGGAACCTTTATGATAAAGTTTTCCCCTTGAGGGCACACATAGCAAAATCTCAATTTAGCTAAAGTCATCTAAATTTTAAGTATACCCATTTAACTTTCTTTTTATTGAAGAGTAAAGCTATTTTTTAGTCATTGAAAAATGCAGCGACTGACAAATTCGTTCTCTAAAAATTTTTGGTGACAAATTAGTCATTGAATTATTATTTCGCTGATAAATTAGTCCTTCGGTAAGCAAGATCAGTGAAATAAAAGGAAAACTTGAAATGAAAAAATGAGGGCTTAAACATAGCTAGGCAAAATCAATGAAAGAAATTTAAGAAAGAGGTCTACAAGGGTTCAGAACTTTCTCATTAAAATAGCAGATGATTAATTTGTCAGACGGAATAATAATTTAAAGACCAATTTGTCATTGAAAATTTTTAAATGATGAATTTGTCAGTAATTACATTTTTCAAGGACTAAAAATGAGTTTTACTCTTTATTAAATGACTAGTCTTATAACATAGTTCGCAGGAGTTTTTCTTTATGCTTATGAAATATTAAATTAAATCATTCCGTAGTCAATAAGCGCCTGTAGCTCAGTGGATAGAGCGTCTGTTTCCTAAGCAGAAGGTCGTAGGTTCGACCCCTACCTGGCGCGGTTTTTACGTCACTATATCTTTATTTTATTCTGCTGTACTGCTCAAGGAGAAGAGAGAAGAAGAAGAACAAAATCATCTGAATTTCAACAAGCGCATTCACAATTTTATGCACGCGAAAATTACAGATTGCATTCTAGCTTAAACGAAAAAACAAAAAAGAGAAGCCGTGGCAATTGCTGTCTACAGGAAATTTATTGATTCCTTCTAAGCTTTTCCTTCTCTATAAAAACCATTGTGTTGTTTTTCAATTTTACTAAGAATTTTGCTCTCCCATTAAACCCTGACCTCACAACTCTCCAGATTAGTACACAGTGTGGTTTTCCTTTAATGCCTTTTGCATCGGAAATTCTAGCATTTTGGAAGGTCATATGGAGGTCGGAGCAGTGACTGATTGGGGCCTTTTCCGTTGTCTACCAAGAAAGCCATCTTAAGCCCCCAGGTGGTGTGCACTTCCAAGTGGCAGTGCATGAACCAAACACCTGCACTCACCGTAACCAAGAATTTTAAGCAACAGATTCTCAGTCACAACCTCTCATAAAATAATCTCGTGAACTAATTTCCACTATTCTTGAGACAAAGTTACCACCTTTTACCTAACCTCATATCTAGCAATAGTATATCAGAGAAGAATGAAATATAAAAAATATTTGGGAAAATATTAAAAATAGAAAAAGTTGTAGCTACCTGGATTGTCTGCCCTGAATCTGATTGCTATCCATCCAGCATTTGGTACCCCCACTGTGTTTCTCTCAACTGGGTCAACAAGATTGAAGCTTTTTGGATCCTTTTCTGGATCAAAGTTCCCCAGCCCATTCCCAACAACAAAGAAATTGAACCCATGCAGATGAAGGGGATGGTTTTCTGGCGCTATCATCGCAGTACCCTGGAGAATAACTTGTACTGTTGAATTGAAAGCCAATCTGTATACCTTTGTGCCATTATTGGTCTGGATATTTGCTGGTTGAGTACCAGTATAATTGAAAACTATAGGTGGGTTTGCAGGAAAATCATCTGTGAAAACACCCTTTATGTTAAAATAGTGTGCTTGAAGAAGAGCTATGGTTGGTAACACAAAGCTGATATTGTTTATATCAGAAACAAGCTTGGTCCCATTTAGGCATGTATCGCATGGGTTAACCCCAACCGATATTGTGAATAAAAGAGAGTGGTCTATGGTTAATGGAACTTGTGCAGGGTAGTCATTTGAATTAAGGCTTCTGAGAGAATCAATGAAATTATAGGTTAATGGGGTTGCATTCAGAGAAGGAATACTGGTCAGGATTGTTTTGGGATAAGCGGGCGTTCCATTGTAGCGAAGTGTACCTATTGCAGTCAAGTTGTCAAATAAAATAGGAGCGTCCATAAAAGGAGTGACTGCTATTAAGTACTTGCCAACATCTTGGTTTGTATTTAAAAGGGCATTTATGGTTTGGCCTGGACTCAAGAATACTGTGTCAGTCTCAAAAGGCTTAACGTAAGAGGCATCTGCTTCAACTATAATTAGCTTATGCCCACCAATTTTGAAGAAGAGCTCATCGTTCAGAGCTGCATTTACAATACGCAGAAGGTATGTCTTGCCACTTTCAACATGAAGAGTGTAACCCCCTGCACAGGTTGATAAAGCTATATATTTCAAGACAGACATAAAACACAAGCAAGAATGACAATATATATGTATATAGTTGGGAGAATTACCAAAAGAGAAAGCTGAGGAAAATGTGTTTTATACCAACAGGCAACAACATGATGACCAATGGTCATTATGTGATTTTAAGTGGTAATTTTTCTGTTTTTCAAACACATTTTCTTTAGCTTTCTTTTTTGGTAATCCTCCCTAATATAATTTGTATGATCATTGAAGCAAAGGATGAAAAGGTTTTATTGGGTTTAAAACATAGTGAGCTTTATAGAGTATCCCTCTAATAATTGTACCTTGTGAAAAGCAACCTGGAACTGGTCCTGGATGACCATTTATGGTATGTGCATCTGATACGTTTGGAGGGAAACCAGAATTTGTAGACTCTTGGAGTACAGCTTCAACGTCAGATTTCCACCATTCTCCTGAACTTAAACAGAACAACCTTAATATATGTAAATAAACCAATGATGTACATGAATAAATTTGAGGACAAGCTATTGGTAACCTCACAAGTGCTAAGGAAACACAGTTGAATCAGTAAACTCATAGCTGACCTAGAATTATGATCTTTTGTTTGTCAGGTTTGGGAAACGGATAAGGAATGCCTCGCTTGGGCAATATGACAATGGCGCCATGCACAGTAGCCCTCAGCCAATTCACATGTGCATGCCAAAGAAGTGTGCCTCTTTGGCCTGTGATGGTGAAGTTGTAGATATAGCTCTGCCCTGGCGGGATAGGGCATTGTGTGACATAACCTGGTCCATCTGACCAACCCGTTCGAAACTGTTTGATTCCATGCCTGCCGTCAATCCAAAATCACATCTAGTCACAGTGTCTAATTTCATCAATCATAACCAATTCCATGCAATTTGTTCAAGGCAAGTAGTTCTCACCAGTGGATTGTAACGTTCTCTTTGACATGGTTAATGACCCTTACAATTACGGTATCATCCTCCCTCGCATACAGAGTTGGCCCTGGAAATTGCCCGTTGACAGTAACAAAAGACTTTGTTGAGCAAAGCTTTGTTGTGTTCGTCGTGACCACCTGTACACATCAATTCATTATCATAATTGAGGTATTGGGATGCTAGAAATCAATGTTTTACTCTTCACCATTTCTCTTGGCCCTGTGGATAGTGATTTATGGGTATTATGATAAAACTGTTAGTACTCTTCTATCCCTTTGATGCAGGGCAAGTTTATTTTGCTTTTGTTCCTTTCAGTGATAATCAATGATGTTTGATAAATGCCAGTTATTTTTATTCTTTGTCTTTAGTCTCATGTCACTTGCCATCAACTTGCAAAACAACTATAGGAAATGTACTTACTCTGAAATTGTAGTGACGCACCAAGCACTGAACAAATGCCGGCAACGAAAGAGCCATCAGAAACAATGCCAGAAGTCGTGGCTCCATTCTCTTCAACTTAAGTTTTTCTCTGTCTCTCCAATTCTTCTCTGACCCTTATTATTAATCTTCTGCTATCTATGAATACTAATAGCATGTGACCAGCCACCTCAACGTTATATAATGTAACACTCTTTTGATGCCATGTCGTTTTACGTACGGTAGGTGAATAAGAAAACCAAACTTAAATTTTACCAAGTTTTCTTG
Organism: Cercis canadensis; assembly: GCA_003255065.1. Classification (NCBI taxonomy): domain Eukaryota; kingdom Viridiplantae; phylum Streptophyta; class Magnoliopsida; order Fabales; family Fabaceae; genus Cercis; species Cercis canadensis. The sequence goes on along the minus strand of QAOA01000580.1, from coordinate 1,327,288 downwards.
CATATTACACAAGGTAGTCCTCATCTGTCGGTTTCGATGTAATCCATTTCCGCCATTTTCAGCTGATGGAAACCGTTCTGTGAGTTGAAACATACTTCTCAGCTGTAAATCTCTCTTTCTCATTACCCAGAACACGTTTCTTAATTTTCTTCCGTTTGCTTAGTTTTTTTTTCTATGTATCTATGTATTTGAAGCTGTACTCTTCTCTTCCAGAAGGGTATATAGAATACCTTGCCCCATTGTGGCAGTGGGTGATGGTCCATACACGCTTAGAGAGAGAGTTTCTGATGTTAACGACAATATAATTTTATGGTTGGCCTATAATTTTCAGCTTATCCTTGATTGGATGTGTAAAAGTTTTAGAAGAATATAGATGAAGAGTCTGTAACATATTCCCACCCTGCAAAATTCAAATGGCACATCTTTTTCACTAGGATTTTTCCATATCCTATGAGGAAAGATGCTGCGTTTGCACTTCTGCAAAATCACCTTTACAGGGTCAAGATGTTCAAAACTCCACCTTTTTTGCGTTATTCATGTAATACTCATTCCTTCAGACATCTCTTTCCATCAAGTAGTTGGAAGAGTTTAATTCATTAGCATTGCTTAAGATGTGTATCTTCATAGCTTACCAATGTCAGATGCCAAACACGGTTAAAGACTTTTAACTGTTTTTATGTATTGAATTGAAACAATGTACATGTTAAACGTTAAAGGTGATGTCTGAAACAGGCTTCACTTACTGTGCTCTGTTTTGGTCCAAAGTCAAAAGAAATGCATGGTTTTTGAGACCACATTTTGGTTATTATATTAAAGTAACGCTTTTGATGATATAAATTATTGTAGAATTATTTACAAAAATAAAAATTATTGTAGAATTGATAACTTAATGTGTCTCTTTGGAGACACCCTTATAGACATTCTATTATAGAATTCTCCAATTCAAATTCTATTATTGAAAAAGAGTGGAATATGATTTAAAAGAGAGGATTGTAGCCTTTGATAAAACCAAAAAAAATTAATTAATTAATAATAATAATAATAACTACTTAAAGTGGCATAAGGCAATAAAAAAGGAGAATAAATATAATATATTGGTGCCATCAGGAGGCAGTCATTATTCGAATAACATTATTCACATTATTATGACTCCAACTCATATACATACTAATTGCAAAGGAGATTATATATGAATACTTAGATGCTCTTTTACCAAAAATCAAAAAGAAATGTAGATACTACCCACTATGCTGCTGAAACATTTGTTGATGCGGCTTTTATAGCACCCTCGATCCTATTTATGCAAGATTTATAGAGAAATCCCAGATAATCCACTATACTGTCCTCACATACATCTTCCAAAGGGTTTATCTCAAATGACCAGTGAACAAGAGTAGAGTCATCCCCATAATCTGCTAGTTTTAGTGAATTTACAGATCCATCTAAGCCTACATTGCTTGCTTCCATTCTGTAAACGTAACTATGTGATGAAGAGTCCAATGAAACCAACCTCTCCTTAATCCATGACCTATCTCCATCTTGTTGAGGAAACAAAAACCCAGAAATTAGCCGAACAAACCCTTGTTCATCTTCTTCTCCAGACAAGGCAGTGCATCTTTCTACCATTGGCATCCATTCTATTAGTCGCTTAGTTTGAGAAACCATGGCCCATACTTCGTCAATAGGTGCACCAACTATGCCACAAACTGAACCATGCCACTTATCCTTGTCCACATCAATTGCCTGCAATAAATGTAAGAGCTCAATTTTGGTATAGAGCTATCAAATAGAATGCATAAAATGAAAAGAAAAAGGGTGAGATCATAAAATGAAGACATATACCATACCATGTTGATTCCTATTATGTTTGAAGTTGGTAACCATATGGTGGAGGCTATTTCTTCATAATAATGGTCAGATCTTCGGTATTAAAGTTGTCTATAAAAATGCAGCTTATATCTTGCGAAGTAGTCGTGAGATTCAAGGCTGTTTTTGTCATGTTCAGTTGAAAAACAAAACATGCTTTGAGGAAATATAACTCCAAGACCTGACTTAGTAATTTTCGTCGTCTGAAAAGGTTTCTCTTGTATATTTCATTTTCATGTAACTATGATAATAAATAAGATGCTCCTGCGATTGCTCCAAAGATAAGGAAAGCTGTTTCTTTTATTATTTGTATTAGTTGGAGGAGAAGAAAGAGAAAGAGCATTATGAACTTAGTAAAGCATTAAAAAAAAAATGTCTTCAAAATCATGGTAGTTACATTTCAAGACATAGTACATTTTCAATTAATAAAATAAATATAATTCTGCCTGAACTAGGAAACCATTTAGATTGGTGCTTAATTAACAAAGTATCTATCATTCATTAAGAATGATAGAATACATGCATGCTCAGAAATGGGTGCCCTGTCCACATTCTGTCACTCAATTTACAAACTTGTTTGTGAGATAGCATGTATCTTGTGAAAAAAGAAACAAAAAGAAGAACGTTAACACTGAATTGCTGCTTAAGCAGCTGCTCCAACAGGTACTCCACCCTTGAGCCTGGATTTTCCATACAGGGTTTCTTCAAATCGGATAATCTCTTCCTTGGATCCATAAGCAACTTGAGTTCTGGCATCAATATTATCGATGACCTTGTCTAGCACAGATTGATGGCCATCACTGCTGAAACCTCCAGCCTTTTCAATCAGTAAGCCTAAAGGAGCTACCTCAAACAGCAGTCTCAGCTTGGCTTTCGCAGATGGGGATGCTACATTTGTGAAGATACCTTTCTCTTTTACAATAATCTATAGACAAGAAGAAGACATTTAGAAATCATAAACAGTGATTATAATAATACTATGTATGACTGTGTTGAGAATAGACCTGGTTGACATCTGGCACCATTCCTCCAGTATATCTCAATGTGTATTTCTCTCTGACATAGTAGTTGATCAACTGTTGAAACACACCCAAAGATGTAAGTGTTTATCTCTAAACGTTATAACACCAGTTTTTTTTTCCCTTTTTCTAATGAGTATAGTTAGACCTTGTCATAATTAGGGTTGTCAGATGTAGCTCTCAAATTTCCAGGAGAGAACATTTTTCCTTCACCAATACTTGTGGTGTCTTTAACATGCTGCCATTTTCCTGATAAATGAGTCAGATACCATTGTCATTAATTTGATGAAGTCTTGCACATCAATGAAAATTACAAAAAAAGGAATAGAAATAATTTTCTAACCGAGAGGTTTTAGAGTTCGTTAAGAAGATTAGCATGAGAATATCAGAATATGCAACTGCTTCTTACTAAATTAAATTCTCTTTAAATTTGTGGCATCAAGCTAACCTTCATCAAGCAGAAGAAATTCATGTGTGCCAGGGTAGTCCTTAAGAGCAAGGACATAGGTGGTTCTAGGGCCAAAAATCCCCATAGCTGCTGCAACTTGATCTCTTCCAGTGACCCCAGTTAACTTATCTCCAGGCCACACGCCGAAGATGGTGCCTACTGTGAAATTTGTGTCCACAATACTGGATCCATCAAGTGGGTCAAATGCAACACTAAATCCACCTGTTGGTCAATATTCACAAATATGTATAACCTCAAAGATGCTGTCTTTCTATGAGGTTTCAGATTTTTATTTTAATAGCTTAGTTTAATAGAAAAATTACAGACCTTCAACTGGACCTCCCATGTCCTGGAGCTCAGGAATTTCTTCTGAGCAAGCATACTTGCAGAAGTGTGAGTATTCTAAGGCCTGTGCATAGAACATACAAGGTTTTAGAATTGGTTCTCAAGTCATTCATATATAAATGAAATTTGAAGACATTGTATTTTCAATGACAAAAAATGAATAATGAATTCAAATGGACAATTACAACCAGTTGGCTACTGGTTGTATGCAGAATAACATTGAGATTGGAGATCAAGTTTTAATAGGGAAATGAAATCAAATAAAAAGAGCCACGTATATAGAAGCTACTATTTTTCTATAGTTTGATCAGATTGGAACTTATTGACCACACTGAGGCTAACCTCAAAAAGAAGCTTGTTGGCCAGCATATCCACAGCAAGTTGCTCGTCTCCAAAGGAATTAACACATTGTGTTCCACCACAAGAAGCTGTCTTCACTTTGAAGGCAATAGTTCTTAATGATTCTCCCAAGCACACCAACAACCTAATCAGCCCCTTATCCGGTGTTGCCTTTGTAAGGAACTCTTCCTACAATTCCACGGACATCAATCAACCTCAGCTGATTTCACAGTACATGTAAAGCACAATTGCTATGTGTTTGACAAAGGAAGCTTTCAGCCCTTCAGAATTTAGCTTAATCAGATATTCACTTTTAGCAGTGTAACTAACTTACCAGGCTGTCACCAATTTCACATCTGGTAACAAGTGAACTATCCTTTGTCTTCGAAACCTTTAGTGTTGATTTGGGTGCTACTCTTAGTGATTCTCCAAAGAAAGAGCTTGATTTCAGATTCTGCCATTTATATCATCATGAAAACATTCATTTTCCTTTCTTCGTTTTGGTATCAATACCCCATATAGAAGTTACAGAAAGTTGAAAGCTTTACTCAATATTCACAATGGAACTATTTGATTTCACATACCCTGAAGCCAAAAGATGGAGAGAGGGATGGTGGAGAGTGCTTGGAAGAAACACTAGGCAGAAAAGCCCCACGGGCATAGCATGCTATACCTGTCTCCATGGCTGCAAAATGTGCAAGGGAGAGCTTTTCCTGCTTGCTGTATTCAAAGGTTCTCTGCTTTTGCTTGCACTTGCAGTAATGTGTTGAGTCTGTTATTGCATTGGGATGGGAATGGAGAGGAGGGGGGATAGCAGATAAGTGGCTAATTGTGTATTGTAGTGCCACGTGGCAGGTGGTGTGAGTACTGAGTAGATAGGCTGATGAAATGGCATTTGGGTATGGTTAATTAGCATCGCTAGTATTTATGTGGTTATGGTCTGGTCCTATAAAGAGATATGGTAGAGAGCTGCTTGCCCCACTGTTTGTTAGTTTGTGACTTTGTGCTTGAGTCACTTGGCTGTCTCTATCTGTGTTCTGCAAACTGCGTACGTACGTGTAGTGTGCTGGTCTAGTTGTTGCTTCTTAGCGCCATGTCAGACGGTCGAATGCAATTATAAAGCGTAGGCAAAGCTGAAACTGACCAAATTTTCTTTAACTATGGACTCTGCTTTGATTTTGGCAACAAAATGTTAAAGAGAGAAAAATGAAGACACTATCTGAAAAACCACATTTCTTTTAGATATGTGCTATCAAATTAGGAATCATAATTTTGATTTAGCATTGCCTTATCTATCTTCTCAATTAGGACGGATTTATCAAAAATATAAAATAAAATTGGTGGCTCTGATTTTTAGCAAATTACCTAAATTTCTCACATTGGTAGCTTGGGTTTATCAAACTTTGATTAGCGTGATAAATAGCTTGTAAAACCTGGAACTTGATACTGCTAGAATATGTTATATGTTAACTAGCGTGTAACCCATGGGGTTTTAATATTTAAGAAATGAAGTTAACTTGCATTAGAGATTGTTATGACGGAAATGTGATTATACTAATTTTCAAACTTTTTAAGCATTTGAAACACCTAAAAGTCTCTCTAAAGATATAATTTGAGCAGCACAGTATTTTAAGACTTTTATTTTCATATATTCATGTTTGAAATAAATCATAAAGAAAAAGAATGTATTTTACGTATTCTCATACGGTTAAAATTAACATACAAACAATTGTTTATTTAAATTTAGAGTTAAATATTTTTTTTTGAATTTTTTATTAAATATTATTTTAGTCTTTGATTTATTTTTTATGTCACTTTAGTCATTAAATAATCACTCTACCAAATAAATTAATTATTTAATAATTATTTTTAGTACTTATGGATAGGGATGGCAATGGGGCAGGGATAGAACGTGGCAGGCACTCTCTGTCCCAATCTTCGAAGAACATCCCCATGCCCATCTCCGCCCCATTGAATGTCTCTTTGTCCCATGTCTCACCTTATTTACTTATACAACTATGATTTTAGGAAATGAAGTTTTTTTTTTTTATGTAATGTATATTATATATTTCTGTATTTATTTATATATATTTATGTACAATATGGGACAGGGTAGGACAGAGCGGATACTGTCTTCCCCATTTTCAGCCTCAACCTCATAAAATTATCCATTTAAATCTTCATACCCATTTTTTTCTATCTCATACCCCTATTCGACAAGGTAAAAATAGTGGGTCCCTATTAAGTATGGGTCAAATTATCATCTCTACTTATGAAAGAGTGATTTGGTTGGCAAAACAAGTATTTTAGAATTAAAATGACATTAAAAATAAATCAGATACTAAAGTAATATTTAAGAAATAATTCAATAACGAAAAGTATATTTTACTCTTAAACTTTACATACAAATAATTTTTTTTAATTAAAATATTATGGATAATCATTTTTTGAGTATTTTTTTAAAAAAATTATTATTAGGATAAAATGTTTATATTTGATACTTATAAATCATTTTTCCAAATTACTACCTATTTGGAACGTGGTTTAAACTTTAAAGAATCAGAGGTATGATTAAGGCATAATTATTTATTTTTATTGCAATACGCACACTTGTATGCTCCAAGTTCCAGCCATCATATTAATTTGCTGTATATATGCCAAACTTTTTTCCACACACTATAAAAATAAAATAGCCATAATAGCCATATATATATATTTATTTATTTACATGACCACGATTAGAAAAGTGGGTGAGAGCCGCAATTCGAGTAAATAAAAATATATTTTAAAATAACTCTTTTTTTAAAAAAAAATCTCTCTTTGGAAAGAGAATTGATAAAGTCGTGAACATTTTTTTGGGTAATGCATAAAGCATGGCGAAAACACATTTTTATTTTTTTAAAGAAAAAGTGCAGGAGCCCGATTATGAGTAAATTCATTTGAGTTTCGACCTTTGGTGGTGCCTGGTGCGGTTCCGCCTTTTACTAGTAGGGCTACACTCAAACCGGAGGGAAGCCAGAAAGAAAAACCGGAAAGGGGAAAAAAAACCCGCGAATTTGCTGTGCCTCTGTATTCCTTCAAACACAGCTTTCATGGAAATCGGGGCTTGTTCTGGAATCTGTAACAGTAACCAAGTCTCGAGCTTTAGCTCTGTGAGAAGCAACTTTCAAGGATCAAAATATTATACTCGATTTTTGAATGTTTCATTTCGTTTTCCCGCCGCTGTTTCTCGCAGCGGATGCACTTGTAAAGCCGTCCTCAATCAAACAACTGCAACCACAGAACAGGTCCGCCTTCATTCGAATTTTTTAATTTGTTTGGAATGATCTTAGTTGGTGGTCTTATTCTGAAACACACTGTAAAGTTATAATTTTTTTAAAAACCTTTTTCACTTTCTGGGTTTCGGTTGAACTTGACGCTTTCAGGTGAAGATGTTTGGAGCTCATTCTGGTGAGTTTGAGCTTTCTAGTTTGACGGCTTTGTCGCCATTGGATGGTCGTTATTGGGGTAAAGTTAAGGAATTGAGTCCTTTTATGAGCGAATATGGCCTAATCTACTATCGGGTTCTTGTCGAGGTACTGTTCTGCACTTGCATTTATTCCGAGTGTAATGTTTATATTGAAAGCACTTTGTTTTGTTTTGCGGGTGCCAGTGTCCCTGACCAAACAAACAGAGAAGCTTATCTAATATTTGGATTTGACTCACTGATCGACTGATGAGGAACAAAGTTTTGTCATTGTGATATTTGTATCAAAATCTAAATAGAGATTATGATGCTTTTACAGGTTAGAAATGTTTTCCATGTTAGACTTCCGTAAATTACATGTGTCTGTGGATTAGGAAAAAAATTGAGGGAGTCACATGGGAATGGTTTATTGCAAATTTACTAGTTTTGGCATTAATGTGTGCCTATGCTGCTTATTTGTAACTTAAGATACCTGGATTATGACTTATATAGGATTTACCGTTGTCAGTAGCTCCAATGCATGAAAGAGTTAACATGTAATTGGGTTGTCGATAGAATGTTAGCTCCTAGTATAATTGACTGTTTGTGCACTATAGTGTATGTGTGTGTTTGTATACTTTAAGTTTGTGCATTTATGTCACTTTAATCCCATTTTCAACTTTTTTTTTCCTTTTTGTGAACTTTCTCTTCCATGGGTCTCTTTCTGATCGATATATTTCCTGTCAGATAAAATGGCTGCTCCAGCTCACTCAAATTCCCGAAATCATAGAGGTTCCAAGTTTCAGTGAAGAGGCTAAATCTTATTTGCAAGGTGTAATTGATGGCTTCAGCATTAATGATGCCTGGGAAATAAAAAATATTGAGAAGGTGACGAATCATGATGTAAAAGCAGTGGAGTACTTCTTGAAGCAGAAATGCCAATCAAATGCAGAAGTAGCTAAGGTTGGCATTTGCTTTATCAGTTCCTTTGGGTACTGAGATTGTGTGCTACTTTCTTTTGATACCATGGATGTCAATGGATATGTTATCCTTAAACTTTTCTAATAGCATTCTCTCTCTCTTTGCAGGTGATTGAATTTTTTCACTTTGCTTGCACATCTGAGGACATAAATAATCTTGCCCATGCTTTGATGCTGAAAGAAGCAATGGACACAGTCATGTCTCCTGTCATGGACAAATTAATTAAAGCTATATGTAACATTGCTAAAGATAATGCTCATATCCCCATGCTTTCTCGCACTCATGGACAGGTAAGCAATTGGTGCACTAGTCGAGTATTTAAGAGTCAATATATATATTCCTTGGGGTCATAATATTGGATTATTTGAACTTTGAAGTTAAGCAACATTATAAACTATTCGAAGTACTGTCTTTTTGAACTACTGGCGCATGATAGATGATAGATAAAACATTTTTAAACATTCTTTCAATCTAGTCAACGTCTTGTTCATTTCAGTTGTATATAATTTTCTTGCATTTTTTAGTAAGCAGGTGTTTTTTTTTAAACAGTCTTGATTGAATCATGCAATTTTTCTTTACTATTCTCTAGCCAGCTTCACCAACAACATTGGGAAAGGAAATGGCAATATTTGCTGTGAGATTAAGCAGAGAAAGGAAGGAACTATCTCAGGTTGAGATATTGGGGAAATTCGCTGGTGCAGTTGGAAATTACAATGCACATTTTGTTGCATATCCTGATGTTGATTGGCCTCACATTGCAGAAGACTTTGTAAAATCTCTTGGATTGAGTTTTAATCCGTATGTTGCTCAGGTATCTTTCTTGCCTTAATTTTTCTGTTATGCATTATAGTAAACTCAATCTTTAAGTCTGCCAATTCTCTTGTAACTTTTTAATGCTTGTGTTATGTCCTCAATACTCTCATATAGTTTTTTTCAGAGAAGTTTTCATCTGTTGTTATTGAAACTCTTGTAATTTTTTAAGGCAGATCTCTTATTTTATTACTATTAGATCTTGTAAACATATAAAACTAAAATTAAGCTTACAGTTCATGGTTGTGCCAAATTGTTAATGAGATTATCACTTCATTTATCCTTCTGATTTGATTGCTTCACTTGATTGACAGATTGAAACTCATGACTACATGGCAAAACTTTTTCATTCATTTATCCAATTCAACAATATATTAATTGATTTTGATAGAGACATTTGGGGCTACATATCTTTGGGATACTTTAAACAGGTGAGTTTTCGGATATTGAAATTATAACTTTCATATACTGTTGGACTTTTTGCATGACAACGATCAACTTTATGTTCAAAATTTTGAGCAGATCACTAAGGCTGGAGAGATTGGGTCATCAACTATGCCTCACAAGGTGAACCCTATAGATTTTGAAAATAGTGAAGGTAATCTAGGTGTGGCTAATGGGGGTCTGTCTCATCTAAGCATGAAGTTGCCTATTTCACGTTGGCAGGTAAGACCTATTCCTGTTTTCTTTTTCTTTTTTTTCATTGTTTTCATCTGGTCCTTATGGTAATTAATCTAATACTGAGAGGGTTTTTACCTATTAGATCTTCTGGAAGCTGGTTATTAGCGAAGTGTAACTTTGTGTCCTATTATATTTATGTTATCAGATAATTTGGCTGTGAAAAAAAGTTTTACGTTAGCTATTATTGTCTGTTGACATTTTAGTTTAGTTTAATGCTTGTGATAGTTTAATTATGAGCTGCTCTTGGCAATAATTGCTTTTTGCTATATCTTTTGCAGCGGGACTTGACTGATTCCACTGTCTTGAGGAACATGGGTGTAGGAATAGGTCATTCTCTTCTTGCCTACAAAAGCACACTTCAAGGAATATCGAAGCTTCAGGTATTCAATGAAACTTGGTTGTTACATTGCTTGTCTCTCAATGTGCGTATGTTTTATAATGGAAGTGAAGAGATATTAGGTGATAAATTTATGTTGCTTTTGACTGTTGGTTCACTGTAGTTTATCTCTGATCGATGCATTTACAAAGCTGCAGTTACTGATTACTTGCATCCCTGTAGAGCAAGTTTTTCATGTTTTGCATTAAATCCAACGAAAAGACAATAGGATATTTTTTTAAAAAAATTAACCTTTCCTTTAATATTTTGTTGCAAACATCTCAAAAAAAAAAAAAATTTGTTGCAATTAGGTCAATGAAGTTCGATTGAGCGAAGACTTGAACCAGTGCTGGGAGGTGCTTGCTGAACCAATACAGACTGTATGTACATGCTTCTAGCTTTACATTATTATTTAGTTTAATAATTTGTTTATTTAATATGTAAAACTTTGCTATTTTCGTTTCATCTTGCAAACCCTTGTGTAGGTTATGCGAAGATATGGTGTTCCTGAACCTTATGAGAAGTTGAAGGAGCTGACCAGGGGGAAAGCAGTTACCAAAGAGAGCATAAGAGACTTCATTGAAGGCTTAGATATACCAAAAGAAGCAAAGTCCAATCTCTTAAAGTTAACACCGCATACATATGTGGGAGCAGCTGTGGAATTGGCCAGAACCGTGGAAAACAGTGAATACTTTGAATGGGATGAAAATCTTGGAAAAATGTAGTTGAAACAGTTTGCTGAAGGTATTACTTAATAATGTTACAGCCAAAGCATTTTTGCAACAGAGGGTCCTCGCTGCCATATATGACCGCACCAGCTTCCTTAGTTGATGAGTTTTTAGATGAAACTGTTGCATTTGTAGAAGTAACGAAGGATATGATATTTCCTGATATAAAAAATAACTATTCTCATAGAGAATGATGTGAAGAATTTTTGCTGCAGAAATAATATTTTAGGCAATTCTGTATTCTGGGGTCTGAAGTGACAGACCTGAAAGGAGAGGACAGGCCTGAAGAACTTATCTTGAGATTTCATATTGTACCCTGTTGTTTATCTGTAGTTTTACAAAATCATTGGTTGGCAGTTCAGATTTTCTCTGGCTATCCTCTAAGCAACAGCTGCTTCACTAGTGGGTGAATCTCTATTAACGAAAGCTAGCTAAGCGTCAGCAATTTCAAGCGTCATGCATTATTTCTGTCTTAAAACCGATCAGGTATCTGTGACAGATTAACAGCAAATGCAACAAATAACATAAATATGTGATATTATTTGCTTCATTTGAAAAATAAATGAGCAAAAAGAAAATTAAAAATAAATTTGAATATAATAAATAATTAAATATACATGTATTCCGTACTTGGACCACAAAATCAGTTAAATATAAAAGAAACCAAGTGATAGGATCCACAAGATTTGGTCGGATATCAATTATATTGAGATTTTTCTCTTTGAAAATATTAAGGACAAAAAATAAGTAAAATCATTAACAAAATGCATTTTGATAAATTATTTATCAAAATTATATACTTTCAATTATTTTATTTATAGGACATAGATAAAATGAGTCACGTTACTTTATAAGTAGCGTGACTCCAAGGGTAACACTATTTTGAAGCAAAGTTATATTACTTCAAAGTAGTGTAATTTTTTGGAGTTATACTATTTACAAAATAACGTGATATCTTTTTTTTTTATACTTATTAATAATTTAATTAAAACTATAATAAATCAATAAATAATTTTTAAATTATTCTATTTGCGTAAATGCTTTGAAAATTTGTATTCTTTTAGTCATTTTACCTATTTTTTTGTCTTTAATGTTTTCAAAGAGAAAAATCTCGATATAATCAACATTCACTTGGTTTCTTTTATATTTAACTGATTTTGTGGTCCGAGTACGGAATACATGTATATTTAATTATTTATTATATTCAAATTT
>QAOA01000580.1:1287873-1309689 GCA_003255065.1 Cercis canadensis | reverse complement strand
GGGGGGGGGGGGAGTGGTGGTTTGGGTTTTGCAAAATGATAGTAGATGAAAAATTTACTCAGCTCTGTATCCTGAATAGTGAATACAGCATGATTTGCTTTCTGAATATCCCTCTCGTCTAAAATAAAATAAAATCATATTACAATATGCCTTCTTGGTCAATAAACAAATCTAGTGGAAATGGGCTATTAGTAAAATGTTTAAATAAATGTAAGGGAAATCCATTCACTTTCTTAAGGCCTCATCTGCTTCATTATAATATGATCAAATTGGGTTAATAAGCCAACTGAAAGCTCGTTGACAAGAGATTGATGAAGAGAAAAGAGGACACTCAATACTACCATTTACCCATCAGTACCTTAGATAATTGCTAAGGTGAGGTTTCAAGTCAGCGTCATATTTGTAAGACCGCCCCTTCAAAATTGACTATAATGCAAGAAGAAACCGCCGCTATACATCTAGTAAGACAAAGTACTGTACAAAGGAAAGAAGATCGAAGTATCACAAAAACCTAAAGCAAAGGCGGACCAACAGACTGAAGCCGCTGCAACCATGAGATCCTCAGATTAGGCTTTTTCAATTGAAGAAAAATTTCCCTGTATTCTTGCTTAAGGAACACGTCTAAAGCAAACAAGTAGAGGTCACTTCCTTGCTCTATTTCCTCCATACTATCAAGGCATTCAATGCATTCACCAATACTGTAATTAAGTTTGGCTTCTGCGGATGGAATTCTCGTAACATTCTTTTGAATGATCACATCGTTTCTTGATTCAACAGCATCACAAAGGCATTCGGTTTTCTCACCTGGCTTTGCTGTCTCTGGTTCTTTTGCATGCGAAGGAAATGTGATAACGCTATCCTCATATTTGCTTTGTTGGACAGCAGGTTCAGTCTCCCCCGTAATAGTGGTTCCATTAAAGATGGTTTCTAATTTGTCAGCGAATTGTATCTCATTCAAGCGAAATTGCACAGCTTCTGGGTTTTCCTGCACCAAAATCATTATGATGCTATGACTAATCCCAAAAAATGCTCAACCACTCTACAGTAACAATGCCTAGAGATTATGTGCATTCAGTAATTTAGCATACCTGTAAATAGTTGTTCCAATATTCTTCACTAGCATCAAATTTCTTGTTAGATTGATCCCATTTCATGTAACCAGTGCCAATAAGCTTACACCAAATTTTCCATTGCTCCTTGGTGGCATCCCAGTGATTCTTAAGTTGTAGCCTTTCATAATTCAAACCAGACTTTGCATGAAATGACTCCACAATATTCCTCCAACCTTCCTTGTTAAAATGTGTCCCAGGCTTATTCCCCTTTAATGTCTCTTGTAGACATAGATCAACAAAGATCTTGTGCACTGGAGGGGTCCAATTAGCTTTGACCTTCGGATGTGACGAACTGGACATGCTCTGTTCACTTGCAATCGTATTGATAGGAGTAGCATTAACCATAATGGCATTCTTTAAGTCATCATCCTCATTTAGACTCTTACGCTTTTTCTCTCGCTCTTTTCTACGGAAAGGAGAGGTAGCTGAAGCATCATTCGGCCTCTTAAGCCATGTTGAAGGTTTCATGCCCTCAGTTTGTTTTTCTCCACCAAAGATGATATCCAATTTTTCAGGGAACTGGATTTCCTTGACCTGAAATTGTGCAGCTTCGGGGTTTGCCTGTGAACAAACAACTTACTATTACTAATCTGGAACCATGAAGAAGCCCTCTATCTCAAATGAATTTTGAATCACTATGCGTACCTCTATATAATTGTGCCAATCTTCCTCGGTAGCATCCAGCGTATTGGTTTCAGGATCCCATTTCATACTACTATCACCAATCAACTTAACCCAAGCCTTCCACAGTTTCTTGGTTGCATCCCAATGATTCTTTACTTGTTTTTTGTCATATCTCACGCCAGTCTTTGCATAAAAGGATCCAACTATATTCCTCCAACCCTCCTTGGTAAAATGCGTACCAGGTCTATTCCCCTTCAATGTCTCTTCAACGCATAAATCAACAAATATTTTGTGGTATCCAGGAGTCCAAATGGCTTTTAAAGTTGAAGTAGACATCGTTGTCCAATGAAAATGTTCCGTTGATCTTCATACCCTACAAAGTGGCAAGACTGATCAACTACTGATCAAACCAACAAATGCACAATGTTTATCACACCAGAAGGGTAGTGGGAAGGCCATGGTGCATGCTATCTCTCACTAAGATCCACAAGACATTTTAGTTTATTTATTTCCAATTTTCTTGCTCACACTAGGTCTATAAAGTGATATCTAAATATGATCAGAAATATTTCAGAGAAAGAGAGAAAACATGAAAACTAAAAAATAAGAAACTAAAACTGCATTGATGCAACTGGAGCTGTGAAAACTGTTGCATAAAATTAATATATCAGTTCATAGGGAAGCATCGCTTGATATAAAGGGAAGGGAAGCCCTTGAGTTCATATGTTGTAATACACAAAAAAGAGTTCATACACTGTAACATTCTTTAAAGTGCTTGTGATTCAGCCAACTAATTCATAAATTGCTTCAATTTACTTTCTTGTAATTCTGATTTCCAATGAGATTCAGGGGCCTAAGTTTGATGCTATTGATCTCAGAAAGGTCAAAAAAGAAATAACAGAATAAACTGTAAAGTTCTTATAAGTGAACAAATTTAGCAATATGTGTAATTATCTTTCTAACTTAATTGTGTTAAGAACTAGCTGACAATCATCCATGTACAAATGTGTTACCTCAGCAGATAAATCAACAAAATAGCAAATGCCTAGGCCTCAAAAAAAAAATGAGATTATGCATAACTAATAATGGGAAAGCACAGTTATTTTATCAAAAAAAAAATAGGAAAGAACAGGTTTTTGTAATTTTTTCCTTTCATTACTAACTAATATGCTCTTGGTCTCACTTGTTGCTGCTTGTAGACGATGAAAATAGGAAGCTTGAATAAAAAAATCTAGGACTCTTGATTTTTCATTTTCATTTTCGTTTTCATCACAACTGGAGACGAATTTTTTTTACGAAGAATGGAAAGTAAAATGGTGGCCACTGTTTTCATCACTCCATACAATAATTTTCACTCTATCTTGAAACCTTCCATTTTCATCCCTACCAGCACCCCCAAAGAATATATTTGACAGAAAATCAACTCAAGGGCAATAACACATGAAAAGAAATTGCAAACAACATAAATGAAAATAACTCCGGAGAAGGTACGAATTTTTTTTTTCGTAAATTATGCTCGAGCATGTTCCGATAAGAAAAGCAATTAAAGTTGAAGATTATATGAATGTCAAAGAAAAAAGAGAGATTTTTATTTCAAAGACGCTTAATTGCTATAAACTTCAGCACCTTTAACAATCTAACAACATTTCGCGGGGCAAAGGGAGACAACAGCGAGTAAGACCCAAACAGCGTTGTGTTATACCTTTCAAGAGTGATGCATCTGAAACTAGCGTGAATTCGATGCGTCCGAAGCGGTTCGGAAACTTGAGAGGTGTTTCTCCGGCAATTAGCGTCTGAAACTGATTCTACTAAATATGGCCAGTGAACAAGTAACATGAAAAAGCGTTTCTTGACAGAAAAAAAAAAAACGTTTCTTTGAATTGTTACATGGGCCAGTACGATGGATCCTTTGTGTTTGCAAACAAGGTCCACAAGTGGCCCATTTATCTGATGGTTATAGTGAGCTATTGAGAGCCTCAGGTCCAAATGTTTGTGAATTTGGGTTGGGCATATCATCCTCCTTCACTTCCCCCCCAACCCCCTTCCTTCTCTCTCTTCCCCTCTTCTTTAAAAAAAAAAATTGCTAATTGCAAATCACCAATATCATACAACCTCACACCGTTTAATCTTAAATCATCATATTTAGTTTTTGGTTTAAATATACTTACGTCTTTGTAGTCTAGACAAATTTCGAATCACATCCTTATAATCTTTTTTTTCTTTTAAGGTACTTATAGTTTGAAATTTTTTAATTGAATTATTGTTATCACCCCCAATTATAATTCCATCAATTTAGTACTAACTTAGCAAATGACTTATTTATGTGTTAATAAAATAAGTTCACGTAATGCTAAAGTGGCACAAAAATTGCTATCTCATTAAATTTTAGCTCAAAAAAGTTAATAAGGTGGTCATTTTTGTGCTATTTTAGCACTATGTTAATTTCTTTTATTGTCACATAAACAAGTCGTTTGTCATGTTAGCACTAAACAGACGGATTTATAATTAGGGATGATGGTAGAGACCCAATTAAAAACTATAAGGATCTAATACAAAATTNTGTGCTATTTTAGCACTATGTTAATTTCTTTTATTGTCACATAAACAAGTCGTTTGTCATGTTAGCACTAAACAGACGGATTTATAATTAGGAATGATGGTAGAGACCCAATTAAAAACTATAAGGATCTAATACAAAATTCGTCTAAACTACAAGAACCTGTAATATATTTAAACCTTAGTTTTTAGTGGTATCATATACAATTTTAATGGACCCTAGTCATGTGTACATAGGGTAAGATAATGCCAAGTAATTACTCTTTTTCCCATGAGAAAATAGCTACTCTGCTTGCAATCTATAACACACTTTAGCAACAAAAACAAAAAAGTCCTTGGTTTGTTTTTTGATGGCTCAATATGGTCAAAGCCTTGGATTAGGTAGGCCAATTCTTGGGCTTAACAAAGCAATTAACATGGTGTTCATTAAGAGTCCTGCCCAAAACAAGAATACACCAGAAACCCACACCTTATGGACATACATTTTTATTTTTGGACCACGGCCTGCCTTAGATGAAACTTGAAAGATTACAGTCACAAAATGAAAATGTACATACAAGTTTCTAGCCGTAAAGCAGTTGATTTGAACTCTCACTCTCAAAATATAACAGAGCATGTGCAAAAATCAATGTTAAAGAATCAAAAATCACATTTCATTGAAATCTTATTACAGAGTAGTAAACTATTGGCATCAGTTACTGATCTACACAACATCAATACAAACAAATTTTGAAGAATCGGGCATCACAATTCACTGTAAACCTAATAACAAAGTAGAAGAAAACTACTGGCGTCAGTCTCTGCAGCTCACTACAAAAAAGGAATTGCTACAAAAGCCCTACTAGCATCACCTAATGAAGAAGCCACGTTTGTTCAAAGTCCCATTATCCAAAGCTAATTCAAACGCATATCAGAGTTGTGAAAACTAATGCAAGAAACAAACACACTTCCGAAAGAACCTGAATCAGGAGAATGGCACCAAATCTATAGTCAGTGAGAGAACAAGGACCAGGGAAATCCCTATTGTCATCTTCATCCAAGCTTTCGCACCACCAATTTTAGACGACCCAGAGAAATCAATATTGTATTTCTCGGTCATATTCGGATACAGGATCCCCCAATTGCGACCCGGTGGTTTTGTTTCTTTATCAAGCAGTTCGTATACGTAAACCTCTGCCACCCCTTCCTTCCTCAGCGGTGTTCCCACCCCCGACTTCAAGTGCCTGACGAGACCCTTGAGGTACATCTCCGCGTACACCATGTTCGCATCCACCTCGTTCCCGGTGACGCTAGCGCTCGGCCACCCTGTCTCTGTCACAATAATGGGTATATTCTCATAACCCGCCACCGCCATAGCGCTAACTACCGCGTCAATCATCATATCGAAAAGATTCCGGTACCGGACACCGGTGGTCAAATCGTCTCTGAAGTTGAAAGCGTGTTCTTGAAACAGAGCAATCCCAATTGGAATCTCAGATTTGAGCCTGTACAAGTTGTATGGGTACACATTGATCAAGAACGAAGAATTGGTCTCCCTCAAGAACTGAAGGAAGGGGCCCATCAAATCAATGCCGGAAGGATCTTGAAATTGAGCATCCGAAGGGGGAAACGGCGTTGAAATGGCGCTGATGAAAGAGAAGGAGGTGGAAACGGCGATCTTGCGGATACCAAGATCATGAAGGGACAAGTGGACGTTCCTGATTGCTGGCAAGAGATGGTCGACGGACTGCGGGGAAACATCGACGAAGTCGTTGCCGACGGATATGGTGGTGATCTTGGCACGAGGGTAGAAAGGGACGACATGGATGTAGAGCCATTGGAGAGCGTTGGAGCGGTTGGCTGCGATATCTGGGACCATGTAGTTTGGGATGGTGAGGAAAAGGGAGGTGTTGCTGTATGCGAAGCCCCGAATGATGTTTGGGTCAGAATCTTCGAGGCGGAGAGAACCGAACTTGAGGGAATTAATGGCGGTGGCAATGCGCTCCGGTGGAAGGTGGGGGTTGGGGGTGGTGCTCTCCGCCGAGTATGTGACGCCAATGCAGGGAAGCGAGGCACTTCGGATTCGTGGGAGAAGAGAGAGAACGAAGAGGATGAAAGTGAGGGAGATGAAGGAGGAGAAGCAGAGAACCATGGTGGTGGTTCTTGCGAAGTTGTGCGAGGGAGATAGAGAGAGAGAGAGAGAGAGGTGGGCACTGCACAGTGAGGTCTAATTAGTTACGAAGAAAGAAGTTGGTTACAGTTACAATGGCGGGCTGTGTGTGTGCCGGCGGTTTGGATTGTGTGTGGTTGAGCCCACCTCAGGGTCTTGCACCTCATCGTAACTTTTGGTAACTCATTCTGGTAAAAGCCTAAAAGGGTCTGTGTTGATGACTTGTATAGTATATTTATATGCTAAATTGATAATCTAAAAAACATTGTTAATGGTAGAAAAACACTTATGGGTAGATTCACATAAGTTTCTATAGCTTTATCTTGACAAAATATATTTCTAGCTAATGCTTTGCAGATAAATGTTACCTTGCTTGTTCTTCTGTTACTTGTGTACCCTATTCTTCATAACACTACTTCATGAATCATGACCACCATTTAACAATTTTCTAAACTAATAAATTAGTTATGTTNATGCTAAATTGATAATCTAAAAAACATTGTTAATGGTAGAAAAACACTTATGGGTAGATTCACATAAGTTTCTATAGCTTTATCTTGACAAAATATATTTCTAGCTAATGCTTTGCAGATAAATGTTACCTTGCTTGTTCTTCTGTTACTTGTGTACCCTATTATTCATAACACTACTTCATGAATCATGACCACCATTTAACAATTTTCTAAACTAATAAATTAGTGAAGTTATGTTAGTTAAAGTATTGATCCTATTGCATGAATATGTTCAGAGTTGCATTTTTTCTTTCTGAAACATTTTTGTTGATTTTTGCCCTTTTTTTGGGTTTGGGTATTGGGTTTGGACGACCTTTAGATCATGGCCCAATATGGACACTGGCCTTTTGTTAAACTAGTCGATCCAGGCTTAAGCCCAACATTCAAATCCCAATCGGACTCCGCAAATGTTCTGTGTAACAGAAGCCCAAACCAGTCTTGGAATAATAATATATAAATATTTAATTACTTTCCATAAAAAAATGATTAGTTAATAAATAAATTACGAAAAATTAAATACTAATAAAAATTTTATAATGTTAAGTAATTATATTAGCTGAAACAAATACTAGGTAATTATGAATAATATTGCTTTTCATGGACAATAAAATGTGATACATGAGTATAGTAGAGTTATCGATTTGGGGGTGAAAGGCCTTAAGATAAGCGTCATTTTGTTTTTATTTTTATTGAAGGCTAATAAAAAATCTATTTACTCCCTCTATCTCATCCCTTTGGCCCCATATGAAATTTGAATCTATTGCTTCTATAATAAAATATTAATACTCAATCATTTTTATTTAACTCCACACTTATTGGCTTTGACATGTATTGTTGATCACTAATTAATACTTTTATTCATCATTTTATATATTAAATCAATAACAGATACAAGAGATGTACATGTGTGTAGAGAGTATTTAGGTCTCCCATTTTCTTCTCAATGGGAGAAGGGTTGTATCATCAACAGGTCCCAAAGAGAAAGCTTAATAACTTCATTTGGATGGGGATAAAGAAAGGGAAGAGAGGACTAAGTCATTTTTTATATTCAAATAATTTTTAGAAAATGAGAAAAATAAAATTAAAAGGCTTATATTTCAACTTTTATTTTTACAAAATTTTAATATGGCTTTTGCGATTTGGAAGATACCCCACTGGAGCGTTTGATAGTTATGGTTTAAAGAAGTATCTTCTTATTAAATTACCATATATTTTTTTGCTTCAAAAAAAGTTCCCACTTATTATTTTACTTAATAAAACACATTATTAAAAGAAATCAATTTCATTAATTTAATACTTTTTTATGGTGACATAGAACAAATATATATTTTTTAATTTTAAGGATGAGAATATTATTAAGTGACTCCTTAAATAGAAAAGTATATTAAATTGAGATAAAATTAGGCATCGATACTTGAAGAAAAATATATATAGATATAGCGATGGGAACAAAATTCCATGGCTCCGACCTCCGCGTGTAGCATAAGCAGAGAAAAGTAAGAAGAGAAAGAGTCCCGTGAGAGACTGAGTCAATGAGTGGAGCCAGCAAAGATATTTTGTCTTTGCCCCCTATATTTATTTCTAATAAAATCTCTTTGCTTTCGTTCTCTCTCCCACGTTACTAGACATTTTACATTATCATCATCATTGTTTTGATATCATCCCCCCGAGTCTTTCACCTCTCAAGGCCGCTATTCCTTTCGCTACCTTTCACTCTCAAAATCTCTCAATTGTCTCTATCTTCGGTTTTGTGCTTTGGATCAATGCACCCTATTTAGACTAAACTCGCCGATCCGCCATTTCTCACTTTCTCTTGACAAGGTACGTATTCCCACTCACTCTGTGAACTGTACACTAGTTTCATTACCTCTTGACCCAATTCTTGAGCAACTTCAATTCGATTTCTTAAAGTTTCTCTGGAACAAAACAGACTAGTTGAAAGATATTTGCATTTCAGTTTGACCCATTTATTATGACTATCTATGACTCTTAACTCAACCTGGAAGTTACTGTAAAGACAAATCCAGGAAGAAATATAGTATTTGAAACCGATCCACTGCCTGGGAAAGGGTTGGAATTGGTGGTGATTTTGGTGAAGTTAGATCAAGAGGTCACAAGCTATGTCTTTTATCGGCACCCAACAAAAATGCAAGGCTTGTGAGAAAACGGTCTATCCCGTTGATCAGTTGTCTACAGATGGAGCTGCTTATCATAAGGCTTGCTTCAGGTGTTCTCATTGCAAAGGAACATTGAAGGTAATCTACCATATTTATTTGCTTCTTTTTCTACTGCATTGTTGTTTTGATAGCTTATCAGTTATTTTTCTTCAATTTGAAAATTTGATACCCTACTTCCTTCTGCTACATTTTGTCAAAGATCTTTGCTTTTATTTTATACTGGCATTTTGGATAATTCCCATAAGACGGTATAATCTTTCAGAGAATCTTTTAGTGTGATCTAAATATAGCTTCATGATTTCGTGAGAAAAAGGGGTATATATATAAACTGATGGTAAGAATTTTGGGTTAATTTTCTGCATCTAAGTTTTGCCATCAAGGTTTATGGATGATCTTTCTATTTCAGTTAAGCAACTATTCTTCAATGGAAGGTGTTCTCTACTGTAAGCCTCATTATGAGCAGCTCTTCAAGGAGGCAGGCAATTTCAACAAGAACTTCCAGTCACGTATGTCTACTTCTTGTAAGATAGAGCTCTGTGTGTGATTTCTGAATCAGTTTCCTCTTTAACTGGCCGTACTTTCATTTTGAACAGCTGTGAAGTTAGCTGAGAAGACAACTCCTGAGCTGGTAAAAATATTAAGTTTGTATATTGAAACTTCATTGTGTTTGGGATGTTTACAATGCGATATGCCATTTTGTGCTATTGACTTATATTGCTAATTATCAGCATCTTCTGTTGGTTCCAGACAAGGTCACCTAGTAAAGCAGCTAGCATGTTTTCTGGAACCCAAGAAAAGTGTGCTACATGTGGCAAAACTGCGTATCCATTGGAGAAGGTAGGATTCAAAAACCTAAGAAACAATTTATTTAATGACAGGGACCTTCATGAGTATTACTATCCAGATCAAGTAGATTAGTGAAGTGTCCCTCTTTTCTAGTTGTATAATATGAGAGTAACCAAATCCTGCTCCTTACCTCCTACAAAATGTAGTATCCAAAACTATAGCATCCATATTGAAATCTTTCTAGCAAGTAATAATGTAGGGCAATTTCTGTTTATGGTGACATCAACTTATAATAAACTAGTAATCTCCACTTCAGTCTCAAAGTATTCTTACATCAGTGTTCAATTAATTTTAATTGAAAGCTACACGCATGATCTTCTTTTTATTTTCTCTCACTGGTAACAAGCAGGTCCATGTGAAATGAGAGAGGCTAGCACATTGAAGCTGTTAGCAAACTAGACATCATACACTGTCTTCCCCACCTCATCCCTGTCTTTTGCACTCCCATGTTAAGACTTGAGAGATGCAATATTTGTTTTGATATCCCTGGATTAGTTTTGTATTGTAGGTTATACCTAGTTAGTGTTACAAATCCATCTTGAGCATAACTGAAATTGGCATTTGGTTTTCAAGTGAAGAGCATGCATGCTTGTGAAATAAATCTAGTTTAGAATCAAATGAGTCTAACTACATTATTAGACATGGCATCAGCTCATAGTGAAGGGGTTCACAATCCTATGTTTCTCAAACTTACAGTAAATTTATTTGTTAATATTTTCCAATGCATCTGTACAAGTAACCCGAATCAAAGTCAATAAGTTTGCTCACTATTTTCTATAAAACATCTCTTATTTTGAGTGTAGGTAACAGTGGAGAGCCAAGCCTATCACAAATCCTGTTTCAAGTGTTCACATGGTGGCTGTCCCATATCGCCATCAAATTATGCAGCCCTCGAGGGCATTTTGTATTGCAAGCACCATTTCTCCCAACTTTTTAAGGAGAAAGGGAGCTATAATCATCTGATCAAGTCTGCATCAATGAAACGGGCAGCAGCCTCTGTTCCAGAATCTTAAATCTTGCTTCCATTTGTATCATTTTGTTGGTCTGTCCTGCGAGTTTGCATACGTGTGTCTTTGTTCTGGTTCTAACATGAGTTGATCCTTTCTTCTTTTCCTTTATGAGTGGTGTGCAAATCATTTTCTGAGTTGGATTTATCGAATGCAAATTCAGTAATTATAGTGTGCTTTTGAAGATTTGTTTCCAAGTGGATTAATAAGCCTCTCATGCATTTTGGTTCTAATCTTGCACTGCTAAAGGAAGCATTCTTGGTCGGTTGGTTGAGTTTTTAATGTTGCTTTACTGAACCATGTTAATGTGATTCTCTGCGTGATCCATCAAAAGGTTACTCTTCGCCCCACAACAATATAGTTCTTGAAAAAGATACGTTCTTATACTGTTTCTATAGCTCGTGGGTTGTGATATGCAAGTGTCTTTGGGCTAAGAATCAGGAGCAGATGATTTTTTGGGTACCTGAGGACCTTTAGCCGAAGGTATTAAATTTGAGATGTTTTGAAAAAAATTTAATGCGACGAGTTAAACTTACCAAATACAATCAATTCGAACGATACTAAATTTGTCGTGTTTCAATCCAGAGTCAGCTGAAAGCCTGAAAGTAATATATAACTACAACTCTACGAGAAGTCAATGCTATGTGGCTAAAACCATATAGTGGTTATGAGGTGTATGGTCATGCAAATCACAAGGAGTAAGCCGATAATACATGATATAAATCATCTCAATAAAATACACTTCTAGTACTGAATAATTAGCAATAATTTATTCGCTTTAAGTTGTTAGCACCGCCGTAAAATTACCGTAATAGGCGGTTAGTACTTAATAATAGTGATATTTGAATATGGTTGAGCGGTGTCGCATTATTTGGACGGGGGCCGTTTTCTCTCATGAAATGTCGTTAACTCTAACATGATGTCGTCATAGAAAGTCCCAGAGGCCAGAGTTCCCGCGCTGGCGCCATAGAAGTTGGCAAAGAAACGCCGCCGTGGGCATCGCTTGTTCGTGGCGGCGCGCAAGACTTGTCTTCAACCCTTTGTCGGAAATGTCGAAATCCTCTTCAACTCTCGCTGATGTTCTCCTACAGTAAGCGCTCTCTCTCTCTCTCTCTCTCTCTCTCTATACCTATACAATTGTCGTTTTTCTTAATGTAATTTCTTTGTGGTTCTGATTAGGTTATCGGAGCCAATCACCGAGTTTCTTCGGAACACTCCCTACACTCCACCTGAAGGCTCCAACATTTCGGTCAAAGCCATACTCGAATCCCTTCTCCCAAGCAAAACATCAACACCCAATTCACCTATTCACTCTTCTATCAAAGATTTTGCTCTAGCGTGTGCTTTACTGTCCTCCTCCAGCTTCAAGCCCTTGACCTACGACCATTCGGACCTTCTCTCATGGATCCCCAATCACGTTTCACACCTTGCAAGGTCAGCTTTTTTCGACTTATCCAAAGCGTATCTCACTGTTTTCGACGACAGAAACGCTACCAAAATTGGCGAATTGGGTTTAAAATGTGACTTGGTGCCTCAAGAGAAGAGATTGATGCTGGAATTGATGCCTGAGGTTTTGCCTTTTCTGAAAGAGAGGATTAAAGAGAGCTCCATTGATAAATCTAACGAAACTGATGAGTTCTCTGCCGCATCGACCAGAGTCCCAGTTGGGTTTGCGGTTGTAGCTGCTTACCAGTTTAGGTGGTTCGTCACTCAGGTATTGGTCTAAAGAGGATTTAATTTTTCCCTTTTTTATGAAGCAAATATAAACTATGACCTATGGGGATATCAGGCCGTTAATCGCTATATTTATAGGTTGATTATCCTCATTTAGGGAAGTTTTGTGGATTGGTGATTCCATGTGCATTGACTGCTGTTGATCACTGGTCACCAGAGGTTAAGGTATGTTCTTACTGGCAGAAATTTATTCAATTATTGTGAGAAATGTTAAGCTCATTGGCATTGAAATGAAATTGCAACTGAAACATAAAGCTGAGTTTTAGTGTTTCTTTTGAGATCGCGCTGCAGGCAGTAACTTATAAATTATCTGGAGGGATCAAAACTAGAAAGTGAAAATACTTCAGTTAGTAGTGATCCTTTTTTTGTGTAATCTCAGGGACAGGGCATGATTATCTTTACACGCCTTGGGAGAAATATGGATACTGCTGAACTTGGTTATTATGAGGATGTGATTCTTGATGCCTGCTGTCAGAATATCGCTTCTAGTGATGACATATGGCACCATGTGATTGAGGCATCAGTAGTTCTTGTGACTCACACTCAGAGAAGCAATCCACGTAGCCCATGGTATATTTCCGTCCTGTTTTGGCTTGATTGTTAGGGAGAACAACATGGTAATAATGTATTCATCATTTGTTCTTTTATTTTTTTCAAGATAACTGTGTATTAACTTAAGTGTTTGCTTGTAATCGATCAACAGAGCATAAGTGTAATTTAATAATTTAAAAACTACTAACATATCTGATTAAATGACATTGGAACCAATCAAGTCTATTGAGTCACTCAATATGCTGCTATGGAGAAATCATATTGTGTTTCATCATTTGTCCTAAGTAAAGAATGTTATCTACCACTAAATAGGCTGCTATTTATTTCTTAGGACTAAGTCATATAATTCATTGTCGACCATATTCTGTATGATTATTGCCTTCAGAGAATCACTAAACCCATCAGTCAACCATCTGAGATTTTGGAATAATAGGCTATGTGTGGGTTGACTCTTTAGAGGATATTACATGTGTGTGTTTTGATCAGTCAATTACGAGGCTTGAATGTTATTAATATTTGTTTTTCCAACTATTATATCTACCATCCACAGTGAGTTGTTCTTTTGCATAGGTTTGAGAGGATGCTAAATGATATGTTAAGCCACTTGGAGCGCCAGCCCAGAAACAAAGAACGCCGCATTGCATGGCTTGAATCTGTTGATTCACTATTTAATGGAGTTGGTCTTGTGTTATTGGCTCATTTTAGGCGCATTTTCCCACTTTTTTTTCAGTGGATGCATGCTGATGATGATGATACTCTTCTATTGGTGAGTATCTGTATATACTTATTTTCGAAGTGCATTCTCATCTTGCTTATGAATGTAAAAGTTTTAAAAGTTCCCCAAAGCATGATTTTGGACGACATTGAAGTTTGTCTCATGATTTTGACTAAAACTTTGCCTGCACAAACTGAACAACTTATTGAACACAACTTCCAATAATGAAATAGATGCACATTCAAAAAGCTGTGATTATTTTAGTTAGGCGGAGGTTTCAGGATTGATTTTCTGTTTTCATTTCATGATTTGATATAGATAAATATACATGTAATTTTGTTTTTCATTTATGGTCCAAAATTTCTGAAGTAATTTCTGGTAAATTATTTTTGATATATTGTTATTCTGCAGGTTCTCAAGCGTACTTATACAGTTCTAAGGCTTACTTGGATTAGGAACTCACCATATATTGAAAGGTGAATTATATAATTATACTATATATCAAATCTGTTTTTCTGTGAGGTGGCATTTAAAATGCTTGAGAAACAGGGCTTCATCAGTTTTTAATTGAACCATGTAGCACTTCAGCATCTCTATCTTTCACACATCCTTACATGTTTGTGTTAATTTCCTTGAAAGATTACATTGTTATCCTAAGTAATTACCAGAAATAAATATTGCATTGACTTTTGCTCATGATGCAAAATCTTCATTTCTCTATACCCCGTCCTCGGTTTGCAACGTGGCTCTAATACCTTTGGAGCATATATCTGCCTTTAGATTAGTGCGCGAACTTGCTCTTGTATATAAAGAGGCAGCACTGAGAAAGGCTGGGGAAGAGATTAGAGCTGATATACGTCAAATACTGATCCTACTTCAAGAGTAAGACTTTCTCTCGTTTTATTTATTTCACCAAATATTATCTTGGTTACCACATGTAGACAATATTTTTCTTGTATGCCTAGGACCAAAGCACTGCAGTTTAAAGATGCCTGGGATAAGTATAGATTTGACCCAGACTTAACAACTCTTGGTGCGCCTCTATGTGGAATAGACACTACGAACCTTGACACCACACCTTCAGAGCATGACCAGGAGGGCTCAATGGTCCTTAGAACGCGATAAAGTCAACAAGCATGCATGTTATGATTACTTCTGTGTTTTTCTTCAAAATCTCTGGTTTGTTTGTACAGGCACATTTAATTAACAAGTTGAAATTTGGGTTACTTGAGCTTTGGCATGAATATAGCATGTAAAGCTTGATTTTGTTTTACTTTAACATGACTTTGAGGATGGTATGTCATGTGGTAAACATTTTCCTACCGTACTTGAGCTTTGTGTTATACTTCAAGCCTATCTACTTTTTGCTCTATCATTATCTCAACTATGTCTTTTATTGAAAGGTTAGAATGAAAAAGGGAGGAAAGAAATCTTATTAGCTCGCTTAATATAGGCGTATTTTCCCACTTATTCTTTCAGTGGATGCATACTTCTGCTGATGATACACTCTTAAATTGGTGAATATATGCATATAAGTATTTTAGAGGTACATTTTCATTTATCTTATCAATGTAGTTTTATATGGTCACCAAAATATGGCTTTGGATCACACTATACGAAGTTTGTCTTATGATAAAAACAAGGCCGAACAAGCATATGTGTGTTATTTAGGGACAATATGATTTCTCCCTTTCTCAACGAAGATTAAAGAATTTCCGCTTTGAACTAATTTCCTGTAATTAGAAAACGGAATTAAGATCTGATATCATATACAGAGTCTGAGACAAAGGAGCAAAAATATGAATTTTATCATTAATTAACCAATGTAAGATATGTTAACAACAGATTAGTAGAGATCCAATTCTACAACCCTTTCCTCAAAGAATAAATTGAAAAAAACAATAAGACATTCCTCGATGATCCCAACATGGGCATAGTAGAGGGGTATCAGTCGCTTATTGGAACTTTCTACTGTGGGCTAATTCTGCACAGTTGCTAATACATTTGGAACCCGTCTAATGAGGCTTTCCGAGTGGGAAAAGAATTGTATTTAGGGCCTGAAACCTCCGGATTCTGTGTACTATCATGTCAAACAAATTTTCCGTGCAGTAATGAAAACAAAATATAGGGACCTCACTGAAGAATTCCCAAGAATTATGTATCACTTGCTTCGCTTTTTGGCTTCACTGTAAAGTATAACTCCGAGAACTGTGAGCGTGTAACCGAGCATTCCAGTGACTGAGACTGGGTTTCTAAAGATTAAAATTGAAACCACTACCGCTACAGCTCCTTTAGCATTCCCAAGTACCTGTATGAGCCAACTCTCACATTAGTCGGACCACCAAAACCAACTGGGAAGAACATTTACAATGAAAATGAAGATATCAATTGTATTGATTGAAGGAGTTGGAGGTGGAGATGACATGGAGGTATTCATAATGCAGTCTTATGTTTTCAAAACAGATTTGCTTATAGTTCTCACCCTCCTATAGTCACAATTTTAGCATTCACCATCCTCTTTAAATTATAGGGAAGGAATTTCCCCTCAACATATCCCAACCTTACACCTACTTAAACACTTCAAACAAGATCATATGACCCGAACAACCAGTTTGTACGATTTTCCCATAAAAAGTAATAGATAGATCCTTACTGTTCAATTCATCCTCAACTAATAGATCCTTATGACCTATCAAAAGCATTATTGGACCAATCTACTTCAGTTTTAGAACACTTGTAGCACAGATATCCAGAGGAAAATTTTCACCGGCATTCTCTGAACTGTTGTTGCAACAGGTTTCAATTATAAATCTTTGATAATCATGATCTCTAGATTCTCTTTTAGTAAAGTACCAGCAAGTTATGCATTCATGAACAGAAACTGGAATCATATGGTATATATATATATGTATTCATGCATGTAAATCGGAATTGAAATGCCCTAAAATGATATTTTTAGAGAATTTTATTCTTAAACAAGAAGGTGAAATTGATTAATGAACAAAATATTCCAAAACCAAAGATATGACTGCCCCAAAGCATTTATGAAAAATGAATTACTGAGAGGAGAGAACCCAAAAACAAAAAACAAAACCACTAAGGATATGAATAACCAGGATTATGCATAAATACAACCAGATTCGTTTATAACAACTACTAAAATGTGGCATTTTATGCCCCAGCTAATAAGACCACAGATATGTCCATTAAAGTGATGAAAACTCATATTTGGAAAAACAAAAGGACATAGGCTTATCTGAAGAAGTGGGGCATACCTGAAGGGTAAGAGCACTGGTATGCTTCGTGACCAAAAAGTTGGTCAGATTGACAAAATACGCAAGTGATGAATTAAATAGCAGATACCAGATGATCTTGACGTCATCTCTGGCAAGAGCCAATGTGATGCCAACTACATTTTCTTCCATTATAAGGGTGGCAGGAAGAAGGAAAACAACAGCCATTGGAGCCATGTAAAGGAGAAGGTTCATAGAATTCAGCTTCTCCCTAATATAAATTAACAACAATGTCAGTACCCATTTTAAGATGTCACTTGAAAGAGATAGATCAATTATTAATCAAAAGTCCTCACCCTTCGGAAGAGAGCAAAATTCCTTGTAACACTGACTTTAGGGCCCTTGCAGCTGTAGCAGCAACACACATTATGAACCCGAATAAATGGAAACTAGGTTCACCCTATGACCAAATAAAGAAAAAAGAAGAAATATATTAGAATCAGAGCGTTTGTTTACCAAAGCAATATCACTTGACCAATATAGAAGAGAAAAGAGAGACCTACAACTTCTCAAATTAGAAATCAAGCAATTGGGTAGCCTAGCAATAATTCTCCCTAAATCATGGACTTGTGACTCAGGTCCCAGCAAAAACTAAGGCATATATAACTATAAATGNTTAGAATCAGAGCGTTTGTTTACCAAAGCAATATCACTTGACCAATATAGAAGAGAAAAGAGAGACCTACAACTTCTCAAATTAGAAATCAAGCAATTGGGTAGCCTAGCAATAATTCTCCCTAAATCATGGACTTGTGACTCAGGTCCCAGCAAAAACTAAAGCATATAAAACTATAAATGCATTTGAAGATTTTTCATCAAATTGTTGACCTCAAACAAGCCTGCCGACACAAAAAATAAAATAAAAAAAAATGCAAATGAGCTAAACAAGCAGTTAGTTTTAATTGGATAGTGTTTAATTTCATGCAGGCCTCTAATACTATATACAATGTTAGCTCTGTTTCTGAAAGACTGAAACAAACCTAAACCAGATAAATTTTGCTGATTTAACAAAGGACCTACCAAGTAATAAAGCAATAGAAAATTGAAATCCACAAATACTTGCTAATATCATGTCAAAGTAAGAAAGTAGAACCAATATTTTCCATCAACAAAAACAGTGTCGGTAATATATATTCAATCAAGTTCTGAATAGCATCACGAAATGAAGCAAAAGCAGCTTGGCCAATTGAAAACAATGCAGAATGAAATTAAAAATTGCAAAGAAAACGTACCCCGCTAGCAATGATGACCCCAGTAACAACAGGAACAAGGGTGAGATACGTGAGCCAAGCCTCTCTCTTCAAGGTCATAAGGTAAGCAAAAACGGCAGTGAAGAATGGAGTTGTGGCCCCAATTGCCTGGTTGAAGGAGACAGGCAAGTACCTAAGAGATATGTTCCCAAAGACAACAGAGACGCAGAAGACGGCGCTGAGAGCCGAGATCTTAAAGAATTGGACCCGGGATCGAATGGTCTGCATAGGGACCAACTTCAACCATGCTATAGCAACGTAGCTGAGCAAAGAGCATGCAGTCATGTGGCACATGGTGAGGAAGATCGGGTACTTGAAGCCATAGTTGCTGAGCAAGTACTTGTTGAGCAAGAGGACCCCAATGTTGGAGGAGTACCAGGCAGCGACGAGGCCGATTGTGAAGAAACGACTTTGGCCCTTCATTTTGGGAGGTGGGTCTTGATCGGAGACCTGTAATTTGGAAGCAGATGAGAAGGGTATTAGGTGTGGTGGGGTATACTAGAAGGGCGTGGATCTGATAGGGTTTGGGTGAGGAGGGATCTGGGCATTGGAGGAGCTGGAGAGAAAGAGAGAAAGAGATTATTATAATGGGAAGTGGGTATTACTTCCATGGATCTGAGAATTGAGTTTCATTTCATGGCAGATAAAAGAGAAAGAAAGAGAAATTAATTTCAGATACAGAAAGAGAGAGAGATGGACAGAGACACGGAGAAGAGAGAGAGTGGTCGGTCTATGTCGAATTAAGGAGAAGGGTCGAGTTTTGAGGACGACCGACGAGAAATGTGCCTCTGCAAAATAATGGAAGGGAGACAAAGGGAAATAGTAGAATTCAGCATTTAAAGAAGCACACACCAGGTAATCAAACGCGTCTACAAGGAGACCAAGACGGACTATGAACATGGCCAAGAAAATTAAAAAAAGACGGACTCCTTTTTTTTGTACGTGCTTTTATTATTTTCATTTCTTCATTTCTTTTACAATGATTTAGTACACTATAAGCCAAGTTGGACTTGAGGAAGGTTCATATATTTTGGTAAAGTTGATATATATAAATATTTTTTTAAAATGGTATACCAAAAAAATAATAATGTTCTTACATTTACTAAAAAATAAAAGTGAACAATTAATTGATTCTAAATTTGAATAAAAATTTGTTTTAGGGAGTGTTAATCATACGAAAACTAAAACAATTTGTGTTTGGCAGTTAATAAAAAAGACAACTAGTTTCGACAATTACAATGGTAGAGAGTGAAAATGATGAATGGAAGAATACTCAACGCGCTTAAAAAGTAGGGAGGTGGAGGGCGGTCCAAACGCCGCCTAAATTTTCCACATTCTTTAACATGGCCTGCAAATGGGTGGCGAAACTTGTGAAGTACTAGTCCGGTCCCATACAAAGAGCATAATTTCTGGTGATGCAAAAACACCTTACTACTTAGGTTCGGTGGGGCCCAAACTAAACTTGTGGTGGGACCCTTATATTCTACTCATTTTGGGTTCGATAGTGAAGACTTTTTCCGCTCATCACTCAGGACTCAGGTGACATGTGGCATGTCAAAAAAAAAAAGGTCAATATTTTGGATTTTTGATGAATTTCACTTGTTTGTTTTGAAAGAAATAAATTTTTTAGATTAAATGATGTATTTTATAAAAAATATTTATAATATATGTTGTTGAGAATTATAAATTTCAATGGTAAAACTTGACAATATTAGGTGGAATTTCCTGTTTTCTCTAAACAAAATGCTTCAAATGGTAATTTATGCATATTAATTTTCTTTCTCTTCTTTGGTAACTGGAATAAGGTGTTACTTTGGATGTACCTGAAATGGTAGCCGGTTAATGCATTAAATACGTTATTTTCTTATAACTGGTGAAATATTCTGGGTTTTAACTTTATAGCATTATTAAATGCATGCTCCTATAAGGGGTAACAAGTTAATTTCCCCCATCATTCCGATTATGTGCGGTCTTAATCTTAGCCATAATGGCTTTATTCTAGAGTTTCAGAATTTTCGGGCTACCTAATCAGAGAGGCTTGCAAGTTGCAATATAGCATCACCTTAAATTCTTTGCTTTCGCATCATATGAAAGTTAACAGCATGTTTCACTTTGCGTTTCATTTTCTTATCCACAAACAAGCTCAATTAACTTATCACGTGTAGGATGGATGCTTTCTACCCACTTTTGTCATTAATTTGGGGTTAAGCATATTCTTAGACCCCTTTATTTAATATAAACCTCCACTACTTGTGTTTTGAGCTAAACCCTATCGTAACAAAATACTAGCATTTGGAATAGTCAATATCTTTGATTTTCTATAATTTTAAATTATAGGTATCAAATAGAAGATAATTAAATTAAGTGATATTTTAAATTTTTTTTATTTGGTACGACAATTAAGAGCAAATTTCAACTATGGGACAATAGTCTAATTTTTGTAGGAAATTGACTTGTGATTTTAGGGTGGTATTGCATTATATGATGTAATTTTAATCTAATTTAAAGTTACACAAAATTTAAATTTATAAATATACCAAATATGTCCTACTCAAATAAATTTAAAAGAATTCATACATGAAAGATATTTATGATCCTTTAAATTAATTTAATACATGTAAGTGCTTACAGGGAAACCCAATCACTCATTGCCAGCGTAGCATAATTCATGATTGGAGTTGGACCCATTAAGTTCATGTTTGAACTTTAAAATGACATTATTGTTATTAGTCAAATTTAAGTGTATATATATTAAATATTTTAATATAAGTTGACTGGTCACCGGTTAATGAATTAATATTTAAAAAATTAATAATAATTTTAAATATTTAAAAAATATGAAGTATATTCTTTTTATTATTTCTGCTTAAACCTAAAGTACAGGTCTCATATAAGTTGGGTTTATGCAAAGAAAAACAGTTGAGTGAGGGCAAACGTCCATAGCCACAAAAAAATAAAAAGGGCAAACGTTGAGTTTGCTAACCTTTTCAATTGACCAATCAGGAGAGATGGGGATAGCTCCTCCTTCAGATACCTTTACAACAACTGCATCTGATCTCCGTTTCCATAAAGATGATGATGAAGATGAAGTGGAAGCAATCCATTGAAGGTTTTTCGTGTTCCTACAACTTGGGAGCAGTGATGATAAGCTCACTTTATATCTTGTACTTGAATTTGCAGCAGATATCTCACTCCACTGCTTCACTCCACCTGAAATCCCCAAATAGCGTTGAGTTTTCTCTGTTCTTTTTTGTTTGTTTACTAGGAAAATCAGAGAAACTAAAGAGAA
>QAOA01000580.1:1275978-1287867 GCA_003255065.1 Cercis canadensis | reverse complement strand
AAAAAAAAAAAAAAAAAAAAAAAAACAGTAAGAAGGTACATGCCAGTAAAAGCTACGACTGTTGCTGGAGCAATTAGCGCAATCGGAGCCATTGAAGAAGGGAAATCCACAGCTCAAACAAGAGAGAGAGAGAGTCGGAGATCGATAAGGGGGTTAAGAAAGAGAAAGAAAAAGTTGAATATGGGCTATGATCAGGTACAAATTCAAGGAAAGTGATGTTTGAGCTAGTTCAAACTACACATAAATCTGTTAAAAAAAAAACACATACGACACAAATTCAAAAATTTGTCAATGGGTACGCTCAGAGACTGAGAATCAAACATGGATATTCGAATACTAGTCCCTCCTTGGACCAATGCGGCATTGATTGCTAGTTTTTTAAACTTCTACCAAATAATAGGAAGGAGAAATGCTTATTGCATATTAATTAAATTGAATTAACTTAATTCTCATAAAATGAATGAAAATTCTTATGTATTTTCCAAGTACCTAAAAAGTGAAATGGAAAATTCTGCATCATATAAAAAACTTAAATAGGTCTAATTAAATTTCAATTGTGTTAGATACACCAATATAAATTTAACTAGTGTTTAGTAAAAAAATGAATTTAAGGTCTATAAATAATAATACTCAGAAAAAAAAAAAAAAATATGCAGGAGAGGAATCTGAAGACCATTGGGTTGCGCCCACGGTGATGCCCTTGACAAAGTACACGTGTTATAGAAGGATATGTCTATGCACAAGTACAAGTGCTAGTTGCTCCCCAACCAATGAGAGAGTATATCTTAGCTAGTTGGATTTGATATAGGGCTTTATCAAGTGTCAACTCATCTCAAGCAATGCCCAAAAAAAAAAGAAAAAAAAACCTCAATCTCAATCAAAAACTTTCAGTACATCATGATTTTTACAATATACAAGTGGGATCTACATATAAAACTTACATGCCAAAATAATGTCTCATTTTTTAAATTAATGAGTTTTTAATGGTCACATAATAAGAAGGTATTATTTGATGTGGTAATATTAATCACGGTTGATATAAAAACATTTAATATTGATTGTTTATTTTTGAACGGTCAAAATTAAATACTTTCTACATCAATAATTATTATACTATTACATACCTTTTCATTATGTTAAAACTTGTCATAAAACTTACATAAGACTCAATTTTATGTGTCAACAAGGGTAATATTTTCAGTGTACTTCAGAAAATTTCCATTTTAAAGGGATTAAAATGATGAATATTTTTTTCTTTTGGTATATGCGTTGGTTGAACCGTGCAATTGGTTACTTTTAATTGAGATATCGAGTAGATGTATAAATTTTGGGATGTCTCTATTTTTACACATTTTCTTTTTCAAAAGTTAGGTATGACAATAACAATATAGGGGCGTGATAGATGCATTCATAATTTTTTGAACTCGAGTATTTAAGTTAGGTCGGCCAAGAAAATATGTGAATTTTCAATCGTTAATGCAATCATGTAGTAAGTCTATTTGCTACCAAAAATTATTTTAAAAGACACAGAGATAGTCAAAGCATTGTTAGGTCCAAATCTTCCAAAATTCTCAAATACTATATTCTTGTGATTCCATTGCCTAATGCAGTCCTACCTAAAATTAATCGTGCAACGTGTTCTACTCATCCTCATCACATATTCAATATAACGTGTGTATATATATATATATAATCATATTTTAAAGAGAATAAAGCCCGCGATAAAGACAAAGTCAATGTGTTATGTGTAGAATATTATTTGTAAGTACCAAGTGGGGGGCATATGCTGTGTTGCTTCCTCAATTATACCTAATCAAAGACCATTTACACACAAGTCCAAATAAGTAGAGAATTATATTATTATCTACAGTTTTCAACAATTACACTTGGCATCCCCAAAATGAATGTGTCAACATTGCATAATATGTAGTGGGAGAGAGAACAGATACAATTGACTTGGTCATGTATTCCTAAAATCTTGACAAGCTAACTCAGTTCTGATTCCTTATTGGTCACATAAAGTCCATATGAAGTGAATAAAGCTTATTATTGGGGTTGATGGCAACAAATAACAATGGGTGCATGGATTCACATTGCTTATCTTATACGTTATATTTTCACCTCTAACCAGTAATTGTTGGCCTCACATTGCTTTTGTGCCAACCTTTTCTTCACACTACGTTTTCTATGTTCAGATTTTTATGCAGGAAACGACCATTTTTTGGTAGAAGCTCACGTGGTGTTTAAAAAAGGAAAACAAGAGACAGAATACAAAGTTATATTGCTGAATAGATATTAGATGGTTCATAAGAACAAGAGACAGAATACAAAAATGGGTTCACAATGAATTCACATTGTGCCTTCTCCAACGTTAATCATGGAATCTGAAGATCACTTATGATTTGGGAAAAGTCAAACTTTGGAAGAGAAGAGGGGAAGTATTTCAAACATTTTTTTTTTTTTGTATATCAAAGTATATAGTATATTATTTAAGTATTTGAGACCTTTCTTCTACTTGCAAGTTTCAGTCATTTATTGACATCCCACCAACCGTATGTTCAAAGACTTTTCCATTCATTAGAGACATCGTGATTCTAGAACTAAACATGATCATGTTTGTAATTATTTTAAGGTAATAATTGGTGGTGTATACTGTATAGACAGCATTTAGTTTCTTAGACCTTCATACAAATTATATTCTCATCTCTACGTCAAAAGAAATATGAATCCTGAAAAAAGCATGCTATATATCAAGATTCTGAATTTCATAATTATTCAGCACCTTTCACTATGCTAAATGATTATTTCCATATTTCTACTTACTGTATTACAATTCTCCAAATACAAAAATTAGAACTGAAAATTTTAGATTACGATTCCAAATCTGGTTTCAATGATGACTTGTCCTATTCATGATTAAGTACCCTTTCACAGTCGATTGCCTTTGGTTTTGTCCTGGATGTCACCACAAAACAAACAACCAACCTTTGTTCCAAAACTAGTTGAGGGATAGGAAAAGTGGAAAACTATCAGACGCCACAATTTTGCTTTAACCAAATATTTGCAATTGCTATCACTTTGTAACTACAATTGCAGATGTTTACATCACATCTTTTGTTATTTTTACATTGTTTTGCTTATATACTGTATCATTTTGACACAATTTACATAATTTAAATTTTACAGAATCAATGTCAATATTATATTAAAAAAATTTAAGTGAATCTGTAAATTTTAAATTATATCAACTGTCAGAATAATTCAGTGTACAACTAAAATAGTGTAAGAAAAGACTCAAAATAATAAGTCACATCTGGAGGGGATTAGGATAATCTCACCCTTTTTTCACTAGTTTGATTGAGAATAAAAACCGCATATGGCACCCACCAGTTCAATCTATGCCCTTATCATCTACGAAAGTGAATACCAACATCCAATCATTATAACCAGCGAATCACAGAGCAATATGATAATTGATCCAAACACTTATAAACCACACACTACCAAATTGAACAATAATTCTTTGCACCCCTGTTTCAGCAACCATTTCATGCTTATTAAACTCTTGGCAAGCAATCATTGATGCCTGAACAAAATGTTGTAATCTCAGAGATCAAGGTCGAAGGCAGAAGCTCAAGAAGAGTAAAGCTCAACAACAAAATGGATAAGCTGCACCCAAGTGTTGGTGGTATGTGCAACCAATAAGACTCGGAGCCAGAGAAGATAAAGATGGATTTAGCTAACGAAAATAACGGATAGGTAGGAACAAATAGCAACAAACAAGGGCTTGAGGGTATAACTAAAAAGCACAAGATATAGGAAGCAACTAATGTATTAAGAGTCGAGGGGCAAAACGATCCACACGAATTTGAATCATAATTATAGCAGATAAAATAAAGAACCATGGGAGTTCTTTTACCATCCTAAACAAGCAAAACTACTCTGATAAAAGGTACAAAAGAAATATAAATTTAACTCTCAAAGAAGAAAGATGCAACTGCCTTGTAGTCTCAAATACAGTCTATAGGCATCAACTCCTGAGGACCTGCAAAAGATGAAAATCAGATTGCAAAATAAGAATATGGTAAAACGCATACAACTTATAAGCAGGTCAATTAATTAGAGCAAACTATAAGGACATAAGATTTTTTTTTTTTTGGGTGCTCAATTAGCGATTCAACATTAATTACTATCTAGTGGCTTAATGGTGAATGCCAAACAGCAGGTAACGAAAATACTTTTGTCCTGAATAGTGAGATTAAAAGCAAAACCCAAAATAAAAACTACAAATTGACTGGACTACTCAAAAGGATGGGTGAAAGCTACCACAATGCCTCTAGTCTACTATCATTCAAACCACCACACCATAACAATCAATTTATTGTGATATTAACAAACTACAAACTTAACTGTGCATATTAATAAACTATGATTATCATCACCATGAAGGAGATTTCAATGGTTTGACCTTCAACATATAGACCTCAAATCTTCTTGACATGAATCCAAAAGCAAACCAAAGTGAGGCATTTTGCATTAAATATTCATATTCAGAACTCTACTTAGTTTTGACAGAGATTTACCCCAACAAACCCATATATTTTACTTTAAGACTTATAGTTATTATCTTATTATTTAAAATTCAAACTGACCATATATAACAGTAAAACAATAATAAAAATGGCCAAGAACCACATACGATAAAGAATTTGTATACATTCCAAAGCAACAATTACTTATGCATTTATAACTCATCACATGCCAGAAAATTTGCAATTTAAAGGCCAAAAACACATCTTGAACCATCAGTCTAAGTTCTCAAATTTGTTGAACTTATAACATAAAACACAACCAAATGCATAGGAAAATATCCCAAAATAAGGACTATAGAAAGAAATACTGAAAAAAATAAAAATGGAAGAATTACCTTATATATTGCTTGGATACATAAAGACTCTTACCCTTGCTCCCTGCAGATGCATCAAAATAAAAACTCAGAAAACCAAATAGAAACTATATGACAGTTTAATGATTTCTAGCCATTAGTCCATTACCATTGATCTGGGTGGCAGGTTTGACTTGAACTTGGCACGGACGACACCACTGTTACCATGAGGCCTGATAACCTTGCCCCAGATACAACGATAGTGACTTCCGTTCTTCTTCACCTTGGCTTTGTAGATGTAAGCCATGCGCTTGCCAGCATACCATGTAACCTCTTCCTTGGTGTTGACACCCTCGATCTGGATCAGAGAGGTGTTTGGGTATTGGTTTGACTTCGACCTGAACAACACCACCACCTTTTTAGAGCCGATCATATCAATCAAATAGAGCTAATACCCTTTCTCAGTTATTGATTACCCTAAACCCAGTTCTACTCCTTGCACACTTATCTACATCCTTACAGTAAAAGTACACGTAATACAAAGTTGGAACTTGGAAGTAAAAAAGTATCAATCAAGTTAATCCAGAGCCAAAAACACATTACCTCTTGTATCCAAGGATTGAACCTCTGACATAGAGCCTGATACACAAGAAAAAGAAATGACAATATTAGCATATGTTGTTAAAAAAAAACCCCTATTAAAATGTATAATTGGATGATGGTGACATGGTGCTATAAGAAAGAATAGATAAAGAAATTTAGATCAAAAGCACTGCACTCATTTCCTTCATAGAGGCACTTTGTCATAGATGCACAACCATATCAATCCTACTGACTTCTTTTTTTATGATAAGCAATAGAAGGTTCTGTTCGGTTGGATGTGAGAATCAGATTCTTCCCAAACCCTTTCCAATAAAGGTTACTATGATATAGAATTATCAAAAAATAAATAGCCATTGATCCTTGAAGGTTTGGTTTATCTTCATCATATACTTATTAAAAGGACTGCAGTCATCAATGCAGCTTTGAAGAATTAAAAAAAGCGTGCCCGTTACTGCCTAAGATAAGCATTAAGCATGCCCATATGAAGCTATCACACTATTATTCTGACCATATGTCCAATACTTACAAATCGGATCAATTAACAAGTACAAAATAAATCTATCTATAAGTATCAGTACGAAAAGCATGTTCAACCAAGCCCACTATCTTTTCTGGGATGAAACAGAAATGAGATTTCTAGGAAGGACAAATTATTTAGAACAAAGCAAAACATGAGGTTGAAAAACCAGAACTTCAGAACTGTGCTAAGCGTAACAATTTCATGCCTCGGAGGCCAACAGCGTACAAATATATAGGGTAGAACTAAGAGAACAATGAGCTACAGCAATACTCAACCAAGTCAAATTCGAACAAAAAATAACAATTAGGGTTCTATCTCTGGTGATTGGATCACAGACCTGACACGCTCTCCTTGGCGTCCCTTCACCATTTTTGACTGCAGACACTCCCTGGTTGACGCAGAACCGTGGTGGTTCGTTGATGCAGGAGGAGGACGCTGGCAGAAGAAGCACTACTGAAACGATCAAGGGTTTTTATGAAGCGGAGCAAGTTTGTGGTTTAGGGTTTTTCTTTAATAATCGGGCTCTGTTCTTCGGATCCATACAAATTTATTACCCCAGGCCCAATTAATTGAGGGATTCCCTTTACCCTTTGTCTCGAAGGCCCAATTGTTATTATAGCATATTATTTGCTATTATTATCGTATTAATTTCGCTTACCAGTAGCAAAGGAAAAACAAAAAATCATTTAATTTTCCATACACTTCAAGCGAAAAAAAAAATGTTTTTCTTACACATTGTTGGAAAAATTAAGTTCTATTAGAGAGGGAAAAAAAAAAAGAGGAAAGTTTCTGACAATGTTTTGTTTCCATTGGTTTGAAGGTGTAAATTTCACATAAGAGGTAATCATCTCCCTTCCCTAAATCCTCATCATGGGGTTCCATCCAAGGTTCCCCTACTTAGTGCAAGAGATTTTTTTACCAGTTGACACCTTAAATAGAATTGCTAAGGACCAGGGCAGCAAATAGACACAATTAAGCAGAAAAACAAATAATAATAATAATAGAATTATCACATAGAGCCAATTTGTCACAGCAGGAATAAAAAAAGTGAGTTAAAATAATTGTACATGTAATTTGGTTTTGGATTGTTTGTAGTTGTGTTTTGATTTTTGACGTACACTTGCTATGAAACGCAAATAGGAAAGAGAGGCATATGCATGGAGCATAAATGAAGGCAATTTAGAATAGAGATTCAGAGTGTGCTTCGCCTTATGTTGCGCTCTTATTGAATAACTACAAGTCATGAATAACCAGAAAAAAGGTAGTCCAACCAAAAACACAAAATTAAAGAGAAAGCAAATAATGAGTCTCTCAAAACTCCAACCCAAAACTATTCACGAAGTCATGCATGCATGCGTGCTTGTCTCTGACTCTCTTTTTGCCTTGTTCTTTCTTCTGTTGATTTAATTGTCTCTCTCTCTCTCTTTGCCAAGCTAGCGTTACTGGAATTCCCATATTATATATGCACATGCACCGCGTTGATGGCATTAAGGAGGGGCCTGTTAGATTACAGTACAGAAGAACGGCATGGAACGAGGTCGTTTGGCATGAGAGACATTATAGTCCCGGTGCAACGTAGGATACGCCATTGCCGGAGGTTTTTTAGGTTAAAGCCTGGACGTCGCATGTGTTGGGGCTTGATGGTTTTGGGTTTCATGTGGGTGCTCGCCATGGTTGTCTTGTTGAATATTCTTTTTGACTTTGAGCTCACCTCTTTCAATGCTTTAACACATTCTAATATAGTTCAAGACATTTCCTCTCCACGCAAGTTACCGGTTAGACTTTTCTTCCCTACATATATATAATTTACCTTCATATTAATATCTTATATATGTTATTCATAAATCATAACACATAACCCTGCATTATTCTCTTCTTCCTCTCCCCATATTCACTCTTTCTCTCCTCCCTATCAATTTTTTCTGCCAGTTCCATAAATGTGTACATGTATATATCCTTTTCAGTAAATAGACCACTTCCTGAAATTGGATAAATTTACAAGAATTTTCCTCTTTCATTTTTGTAATGACACAGATTTTTTATTTTAATAATTTATAAGATGAATTTTTATTTTAAAATTTTAGTATAACAAAAATCTCTCTTCTTTGCAATATCATAAATTTATGTTAATCAAAATTTAAAATATATATCTAATATTTTTATAAATTTCAAGATAGGTTTACGTAACATATAGGTTTTTTTTTTTAATCATACTTTTGTCTTCATATAAAATTATCAACTGTAAGTGAGAAAGTGTTTTTTTTTTTAGCCTAAGGTGGCCCGAGGTTGGCCAATTTGTATTCATAATTTGGACCAAGCAACAAAATATTAATTTACACTAGATGGTTATCAATTCTTCAAAAATCGCATATTCTGGTAATAATTCAGGTTGTGATGCTAGTTTTTATTTGATTTCTGTTAGTTAGATTCACGAAGTTTGGAAGCAGCCGAAAAGTGACAACTACTACAAATGCATGGATCGAGCACAGAATGATATATGTAGGTCCAAGG
The DNA here is from genome assembly GCA_003255065.1 of Cercis canadensis. Lineage (NCBI taxonomy): Eukaryota > Viridiplantae > Streptophyta > Magnoliopsida > Fabales > Fabaceae > Cercis > Cercis canadensis. Next base: position 1,279,348 of record QAOA01000580.1, on the reverse strand, counting down.
CCCTTTATTGTTGAAAGATTGAGTAAATATTCCATACCCAGTGAATGTGAATCCCACTCAACCATGTTTGTAACTAGGAAGAATTTGTCTTCTACAGGGGGACCAAACTCCACAAATGGTTACGTTCTAGTTCATGCGAATGGAGGATTAAATCAGATGAAAACCGGAGTAGGCAATTATAACTGCATTTAACCACTCATATATAAATTTCTCGTTTCTTCAATCTTATGAGATACTAACATTTTGTGTCCAATTGCAGATAAGTGACATGGTTGCTATTGCAAAAATTATGGAAGCTACTCTGGTTTTACCTTCATTAGACCACCATTCCTTTTGGACAGATCCCAGGTATGGATTCTCAGCTAATTGTGTTTCCTTTCAAACAAGCTAACCTCCCTGATTTCCTAGTATTCTAATTTTGTATGTCTCAGTGATTTTAAAGAAATTTTCAACTGGAAGAACTTCATTGAAGTTTTAAAAGATGATGTTGAAATAGTGGAGTCTCTACCAGACAACCTTGCTGCTGTGAAGCCAATTCTTAAGGCCCCAGTTTCTTGGTCCAAGGTACATATCACATGAGAGGAGTGCTTATTGAACTAGTTTTAGTTTAGTCTCAATGGTGGAATGGAATCCAAAAATTGGTGATGTTACTTGGGCTTAGCTCGAGTGGTGTTAGATTCAAGTGGCAGTAACGACTTTCTAATATATCCAAAAAAGAAAATTTGGTGATTTCTTTGATATATGCAGGCAAGTTATTACAGAGGGGAGATACTGCAATTATTGATGGGACACAAAGTGATCAAATTTACACATACTGATTCTCGCCTTGTTAATAATGGTTTGGCTACTTCGATCCAAAGGGTACGCTGCCGGGCAATGTATGAGGGACTTAGATTCGCAAACCCAATTGAAGAGCTTGGGAAGCAGTTGTCCAACAGACTTAGGAAGAATGGCACCCCTTTCATTGCTCTGCATTTAAGGTATTCGAGTTAATTAGGGTCTAGATACATGATTTATGAATAATGCTATTTGCCCACTATTTAACTTTAAAAGCATGACAAAATTCAAAGTCTAACAAAAAAAAAGTTCAAGTGGGTGTGTTAAATTCAGATTGTGCTATGTCTATGTGAGATAGTATAAGACTAATTAGTGTGTAAGTAGTATTGCTCATATATTATATTGGCTTTGAATTTTTTAAGAACTTTTCTCTTACTAGTACATGGCCAATTGCAGATATGAAAAGGACATGCTTGCTTTCACAGGCTGCAGCCACAACCTGACAAAAGCAGAAGCTCAGGAGCTTAAGAATATGAGATATGAAGTGAAACATTGGAAGGAGAAAGAGATTGATGGCAGAGCAAAGCGGCAACGTGGGAGCTGTCCCATGACTCCTAGAGAAGTGGCTGTGTTCCTTGAGGCACTTGGCTATCCTCCTAACACAAAAATTTATATAGTTGCAGGAGAAATTTATGGTATAAATGGAATCAAACCCCTGCAAGCCCAGTATCCTAATGTGTTCTCGCACTCCACTTTAGCCACAGAAGAAGAACTAGAACCATTCAAGGGCCATCAGAATCAACTTGCTGCTTTGGACTATGTCATAGCAGTAGAAAGTGATGTTTTTGTTTACAGCTATGATGGGAATATGGCCAAAGCAGTTAGGGGTCACAGAAGATTCGAAGGGTTTCGAAAAACCATTATCCCAGACAAGTATTGATCAAACACTAATAGCTCTCTAATTACTATCAATTGATCAGTTTCATTATATTCTAATGGACGTTTAATGTGTTGCAGGCAAAGGTTTGTGAGACTGATTGATCAATTAGACAATGGTTTAGTTTCTTGGGACGATTTCTCAGCGAAAGTTAGGAGCTTTCATGCTAACAAGATTGGAGCACCATATCCTAGGAAACTCAAGAAACACCCGAAGTTTGAAGAAAACTTCTATGCAAACCCTTTTCCAGGTTGCATTTGTGAGAAGTCATGACTTGACTAAAGAGTTTGAGCTATTTGGTGAAATTTTTATGGCTTCTTCGGATGCAACTGATACCATGTAGAGCTATTGGGTAATTTGAAGCTGCAGAAGCAAGAAGGGTTTTGTTTAACTATTTCCTCTTGTATATTAATTATGATAGATATAGCTAGAAGCATAGTTGGTAGTTCTGACATCAGTATCGTAGTAATTCTGAATTGTAACTTCAATTTTATGCAATTTGTATTTTGTATTAACCAATCTGTAGAAGTTAACACATATTTGAAGTCTTATTCTTCTAACTTATACAGGTAGAGCAATGTCATTTGATTCTATTAGATGAAACTACACAGAATTGATTGCATTTTCGTAGACGACACAATCTAACTCCTGGTACAGTAGCTAGAGATGCGGGTAGGCCATGTCTAATTTCAAGGAAGCTTAAAGCTTGTTTCAAGTTGCAGTTTCTCTCACCCAGTTAAAAACGTACACAAAATTTAGCCTTTCGTAACATTTTAAGGTAGTAAATATATCCAAAATGACACTTTAAGTCTCTATTGGTTGAATATGTGGTATTCATCTCACTAGGTAGGATAAAAATTCTAAGGGTTTGGTCTGATGGTAAGGATGTAATAAGTTCATCCAAACTAGTCAAGATTCGAATCTTGAGACTGGCGCCCAAGAAAATTAAATTCTATTGAGTGTACTGTTAGAATCGCTTGAGAAGAAACTTAGTCTTAATGCATAAAAGCTAGCTTGAAGATACTTTTATCGTTAAAGCCAAAAAATATATATATAGGTAGGATAAAATTTATGAAAAGAAAATACCATTTAGGCTATCCTATTTATATAGCCTTTAATGACAAAAAGATTGAGGTTCCATTATAAACTTTCTTATGACAAGAAACTCAGTAGTAATTTTCTTATCGTACTAACAAAATAAGAACTTTTGATTTGGACTATTGCAGTATTGCGTAATTATTGTGTAAGTTTTATAAATAATTTAAAAAAGAAGAAGTACTGGACTTTTGATTTGGACTATCATTTAGGGCTATTGTGAGTTTCTTTCTGGGCTATTGGGCTGGGTCTTGTCCCCTGTTGCCCAAAAGGAGGGGAAAAATATGAAGACTGAAAAAGAAGGTAAAAAAACACACTGAGAATGAAACGGTGCGCTTTGTTGGATTGCATTCGCGGTTTTCTTGCAGTTGTTCATTTCTGATCTGAAGCGCAGCAGCATGATTTCTCTCTGTAACTTCATCTGCTGTCTTCTCTGATTCAAGCTCAAGCGTGTACACGTCGACACCAGCCACCGCTCCCCCTCTCTCTCTGTAATCAGGTTACTTCTTTGCTCACTCACTCTCTGTCTCTCTCTCTCCCTGTCTTCGGCTCTTGAACTTG
>QAOA01000580.1:1209009-1275954 GCA_003255065.1 Cercis canadensis | reverse complement strand
GTTAGATCTATGAATAGCACTCATCAGCGCTGTTCTCATTCCTTATTTTCTGACATTGTGTGAATCTTATAGTGAGGTTAGACTGTTTGAATCCTCAAAATGTTAGCGCCTTGGCCGGCGAGTTGTTTCAATGTGTTTTCAAGTTTTTATTTACAACTATTATTATATATTAGATAGCCAAAAGGGGGCAAAAGGAAAAACTGTCTAGTTGCTGCTGGTTTTTATTAATCTGAAGTTTTTGTGGTCCCTGAATTGATTGTTAGAATTTTTTATTTTATTTTAACAACAATCAGCTTAAGGAAATAGGTTATCCCTATTGATTATAACTCTGTTAGTTCTTTGGCAATGGAAGAATCTTGCTATTATTGTCCACGTCAACAAGTAGTGTTATCTACGGGATCAGGTTCATAGACAAATTACTACAAGTCAATTCGTGGTTATGATTCCCTTATTGTTGATACTTTTCCATCAGCATGGATGACCACATTACATTTCCAGAGACAAGCATTTATATGAGAGAAGCTAGTATTTGATTCTATTAGGCATTTCAAGTGCTGTGAGTCAATTTCATGGTTGTGATTCCCTTGTTCTCCGTAGTGTACCATCAGCATTCATCACCGTATTACATTACCAGAAATAAGCAATGGAAGGAGGGAGGTACTGGTGTTAAAGTAGCTATATAAGGTGTTTATAGCAGTGTTACAGTTTGTGCGTACAGAATTGATGATCTAGAGCTAACACCACAGTTTTTCACTAATTTCTAGAGTATTAATTATTCTTTGCACAGACATATCATATCTTCCCAGGCTTCCCTAAATCATGACATGAGTAGTTATAAACTAATGATTCTCTAATTATGAGCCCTACTAGGAAAGGGTGTGTAATTTGATGAATTAAGATGAGCCTCCTTACAAGTGATTAGGACCCCTAAGATAATATCTAGAAGGTTCATGTGTAAGAGCTTGAGGGGAATCAACGCAAGCTTTTATAGATGAAGATTCAGATGAAGTCACTTACTCGTTTGTTTGTTCTCTACTTCTCTTCCCACTTAAGCTACAGATAAAAGAGCAAATGCAAATGACTTGCTCCTAGAAGCTATTTCTAAGTTGGGTTAGATTTCTGTACCATGCAGGGAAATGGGTTTGTGGACATTACTCGAGGGCTTTCTGCTTCTTGCAAATGCATTAGCAATACTAAATGAGGACCGTTTTCTTGCACCTAGAGGATGGAGCTTCTCAGATTATTCAGGTGGCAGGACAAAGTCATTCAAAGGCCAGCTTATTGGCCTCATTTATGCAACTCAGTACCTGAGAGTTCCTCTCATACTGCTCAACTCGATCTGCATAATCGTAAAATTGGTTTCTGGATGATGCCTTGCAAGGTGAGATGCCAATGCTCTCGTCAGTCATGAACTTTTCGTTGATATTTTGTGTGAGTGGAACAACTTCAGAACTATAAATTATGTTTCAGGAGTTCGCCAGTTTTTCATATGCTTCACTAATGAAAGTAACTCTTGAAAAAGGAACTAGTGTGTTGATTGTAAAGAGAAATCTGTATTTTTCTGAAACTGGTGTTTGAGGAATCCAAATGAATATTTTTCTGGTACCATACAATATGTACTTACTTCACCCGGACACCTTGCCATAGGCTGAATCTATTTCACTATAAACTGAATTTAGTTCATAATAGTGACCAGTAGTTTCTTATTCTCCTCTGATCTCAATTTATTTCTGTTTCTAAATGTTTGCAGGCTTATGAATGTTCATTCGATTGATTTGAGGAAGGTGTGTTTAGGTAGGATAATTTGACATTCTCTTTTTTGGGCTATTGATCCATTGATGATATTTATTAGTACAAAATTACGTTTACCATAGTTTCATACCTAGACAGAGATTAAGAGAATCGGGAGTTTATCTGTGTTACATTTATATTTGTTTTATTAATGATCAGTTCTCAATTTATTTCGAGTTGCTGCTCCACTGATGTTATATATACGAATTTTTCCATATCTAAACCTGATGCTCCAAGTGTAACTCTCATCGTTGATATGCTTGTCATGGTAAATGTTGTAATCGAAAGCCCAAATCTGTGGTTTTACTTCTTAGAGTGACCAACTATGCGCAAGAGTGCAATTTGTTCTAACAAAGGTTGTTTTAGCTCTTGAAATATGTAGCGTAAATCATTTGGGTTCTTAAAAGGTTTTTTGTATTACTTGAGTCTTTTTGTAAATTTTTTTACCATCACTTGGGTTCTTGAAAATAATTAATTTGATTGACTTTTTGAAGTTTTAGGGATTCAAGTGTTATAAATGTTCTTTTTTAAGATTTATGTGATTTTTGTTGTATTTTTTAAAAACTAAAATGACCTTGTACTCTTTAACAAAATATAAAATCTCCTAGGAATTTTATTATTCTATTATTTCATCTTAAGCACAAAGCATCTGGTTCACAATTACAATTTCTGAAAGAATAGCTGACTTCAATCATAGATCAGCAAAAAGACTATAAGTTTTGGAATCTACTGCAATAAGCCTCAAGGCTGCAATTGCTGCTGCAACGGACAAGATACCAAAGAAACAAACGTTGAGCCAGTGCCAGAGCTTTTGAATGGATGTTAGTTTGTTCTCCTTTGCCACTAAGTACATGTGATTTGCAAGAATAAATGTAAGCGGAAATGTGCTGATCGCCCCTGTAAGGCTCATGAAATCTCCAAGGAAGGGTAGGAGAGCTGACACAAAGGTATTTATAGCCAGGTAGCCACCTCTTACAAGGACACGAAATGATAAGTTCTTGAAAGCCATTGCATTTCCTGAGATCCCATATTTGGTATCCAAAAACTCGTACATTGGACTTGCAAATATCTAGCAGAAGCAGAACAGAGATTATTAGGTCATTGAAACAATTTTAACGAAATGTTAAGAGTTGTAAACATATAGAGCTCTAGTTTATAGGTAAGTACATGCAATGCGACGACTGACTGAAAAAACGCTGCAATATTTGCCGTGGCCTTGAGCCAGACAGGGCCATTGACATTGTTCAACAAATAGGCAGATGTGGAATTTCCATAAGCCCAGTACCCTGTAAAAACAACCAAATACAGCGGTAGAACACCAACGCTAAACTGAAAGTAGAGGGCTTTCATCATGTTCTCGACCACTGGCTGCCTTATCGTTGCCTGTTAGTGTCACAAGCCAATAAATTGAGTTTCCAGAGCAGATAGAAGTGGAAGAGAATCATGCATCCACATCAAACTCAAGAAATGAATTACAAGCTCCTATCTTACCTGTATCTCGGGAAGCATTCCTGTATTGTAGGCGAACACAAGATTAGCAGTTGCCCCAATAGTTGTGAAGATTTTACTTACTGGTGTTCCCGGAATACTATAATCTCGAGCTGGTGCATTCATTCCTGATGATGTACCGGTCATTAGTGCACATTCACACTGTGATGTAAATGGTTTAACTTGAAAAAAGAAAAAGAAGGCAACTCGAAAGATGATGAGATATATGAATAGTAATCACAGGTCACAAGATGAACATGTTTTAATAATTCACAAGGAATACAAGAGAGATGACAAGTTACCATCTTTAAGCGACAAAGCAAATCCTACAGCAATATATATGACGCTTAAGACTGTTGAAACTCCCAGCCAAATTCCAAGGGCTGAAAGATGGGGAATGCTTATGGCAAACATTGCACACACAAATCCAGCTACGACAATACAATATGGAAGCTTCAATTGACCCTCATCACTAAAAAGAACATAAGTAGCCTGCATCACAAAGACATAATTGACAAGGCATAAGCATGAGTCCAGAAACAGAAGAATGCATTTCAATGACTTGTGCAAAGAAACAAGAGTGAAGTATCTCCTAAAAGAAGTCACCAAAGACAAGTATTTGATTTCATTGCTTGATATGAGAATCTTTAAAAAACATAGACTCGCTTCTCAAATTTCTCTTACCTTCAGGGCTGAACCGGCCAAAATGATAAACCCAGTATTTATCATAAAAAGATTGATATATTGCAACGCCCATGTCAGAGAATAAGCTTTCCTACCTGCAATGAGAATGAGATGAATATGATTAGCAGCAGAGAAGAGAATATAATGTATATAAGAGAGGAGAGCTTACCCTTGTTGTCTTTCACTTTTGTTGCCCTTACCATATATAAATCCGGCAAGATCTCTATATCTGATATGCCTTTCTCCTCCAAATTCATGGAGCTTTGCAATAAGAGCATTGGCATACAGTGATATTAAGGTAGCAATAATTAAACCAATTACACCATATATCCAACCCAGGGGAACCATGATGGTCCCGGAGTAACCAAGTACATAAGCACTGTTGATTCCCGTGGTGAGGACAAAACCCACTTGAAGCCATGAATCTGTAACAAATTCCAAAACAATAAAAATCAAATCAAATCAGTAAACATAAGTATATCCAAGGTATTTTATATATACAATTAAATCTTTTTCTATTAAAACAGTAAAATTTGATGAAATTAGTCAACGGCAGTTACTTCTTTTAATACAGTGGTGAGCGACAAATCATTTATTTCTCAATTCATTGAATTGCAAGGACATCACTTGACCAGTTATAATTTCCACTATGACTCTTATTTCTTTAAAAAAAATTATATTCAGTATATTATTTTAACTTTTTCATTTATATATAATTTAAAATGTGATTAAAATCGCATTAAACTTAATTTTTGAAAAGTGTTTTATCCCGTCTGGAAAGGAACAAATTTTATTTTTTCTCCTCACACAATTTTTTCCTGCATTAAGCTTATTCAGATTAAAGAGAATAAAAAAAAGGGTGAGAGAAAAGGCATAATGACAAATGATGAAGTAGTGAAGTTAAAGAAGCAAAGAAAATGGACCCAAAAATTAAAAAAAGAGGAGAAATGGGGAGAGAAAAGACAAAAGAGAATTGATAAAGAAGGAAAAAATATGATATGATAGAGGACAAAAAGGGCTGTGTTAGCGGTTCCCCAGCTAGCGACTGAGTGATTTCTTCTGGGTTGCTGTTGGTTCTAGATATTATTTTGGCGGATTAAATGAATGGTGTCCGAGTCCGTTAAGATGAAATTAGAAAAACAATAGAAGAAATTAATGTTGGTGAGTTAGATAGGATTAGGATATAGGAAGGAACCTGTGCTAATCTGATGAGCAGTTTCTGGGAGTTTAAGGTCGTCGTCGTCGTTAACCTTGTGGGAATCGAAATGATCAGTGTCGCTCCGCGTCATGGTTGGTCCTTGATGTTGATGTTGTGGTGGCAGCAAGAGCGTGACGCTGAGCTGCTGCACCTCTCCTTCTTCCTCCTCTTCAAATTCAATGAAGCTAACAGCCAGCGTGACTGTCGGGGCTCTGCTTCTCCTCCTTCTTATATATAAATCCTCAGAGCCCCTCACTGCCTCCCTTCCAATCAGTGCCTCCAAAATCAACAATATGCCAGCGAATCTCGCTCCCTTTTTTTGGAAATTTTAATTAAATTCTCTCTCTCCTTTTATTGCTGTCCCCTTCCTCGAGTTGGCGCATCTGACTCAGTGCCACCCTCAATTCCATTTGGCCTATTATTAGATCTTTCCAATTTCGTTCGCGTGCCACAGGCAGAGTTATTCTTGCCTACCTGCATTCTCAGTAAACCCTCCTGGGGCCCACTCCTGACTTATGGGTCAAATTCCGTGTTTTGTTTGAGGACCATGTCTGATTCATCCAACGGATCACAATGCGCCACTTATTATGGTTGAAAACTAAATAACGTGCACTGTATAGGAAAACACCACAATTATCTACTCTCTGCATGTGTTCTTTTGTAAAAATGCATGTTCATGTTTCAATGTCTCCCTTCTTGGGAAACACTCACTGCCGTTATTTGCCGCAAAATCAACAATATTTTTTTTTTAGGGGAAAAATATTTACAATATTTATTATTTCACCTAAATTCAAGTAATTAGTTAGAAAGAATTTAGGCAGGAATTTTAGCTTCCATCCTTAATATGCTTAGAATTTTTACGTATGTGATATAATGATTCATACATATTAATTATTTTCTACTCTTTGAAATAGCTAAAAGAGATAAAGGAAATCAATCTGAGATAAATAATAATTAATTAAAAGAAATTAAATACGATATATATGATTAATAGTTAATACATAACTATAAGGTAATATATATCTATATTTAGATACATTTTTAATCTTTCTTTTAATTCATTTTCTTTCTCTCCGTGCTGGTTTGGAAAACGAAGTCAAATTCTAAAACCTAAATTCATAAGAAAAGCCAAAATTTTGGCCAACTAAATGAATTTATGACTTTGTTTTTCACAGATAAAATTTTTACATTATAATATATACTAAGATATATTTTTAAGAAACTCTCATATAGAAAGAATAAATATTTAAGTCATTAGTAATATCACTATAATAACATTATAACTATTAAAAGTAAACACATTAAGATTTGATCTTGGATCTTGAGAACCTCCCAACTGCCACATGACTTTATTTGGAAGACAAATGAAAAGGGAAAGATAATGAGAGGAAAAAAAAATAAAAATGTTAAACTTCAACTTCATATATACATTAGCACAAAACTAAAAATACACGCATCATTACATTTCTTGATGATAACATATTTAGTATGGAGAATGTTAGAATACACAATTCAAGAATTGTGTATTGATGTAAATTTAACAAAGACTAATGAATATGATGACTTGCAGACATTAATCTTATATTTTTGTTTAATTTAAAGATCATAAACTCTATAATATCAATACACAATTTCATTAATGTATACCGTAGATGCTGCCATTTAGTATATAACATTGCTAGAGTTATTGTCAAATATGTCCACTTGAGTGAGGCTACATGATGTAGAGCACTTATCTCATTCCACTTTCATTCTAATAACATTTAAAGCTAAGACCTTATATCCAACACTCAATCATAAAAAAATATTTTTTGAAATATTATTATTACAGAGATTATATGATACTACATGTGTATATCATATTACACTGACGTCGCAAACATATATAATTTTTATATTTTATTTGATATAAATTAATTTATTTTATTTTTTTTCAAACAAACTTAAAAACAGTTAATTTGTATGTATTTCATTCACAAATTGACTATTTTTATATAATATGACATATAACAAAGTATATAAGAAACCTCCTTATTATTATCATTCATCTCAAAACTATTCCCCATCATACGTGGTTCTTGGTGGCGGACGTGTACTTGACTTGGTTAGCCTTTGTATTTCCTTTTTGTTGGTGTTTTGTCATTTAATCTATCTGTGATTGAAAAAAAAGCTGAAATTAAAAATATAAAACACAGTGGAAAAAATAAAAGCTTCTCTAAATATTTAAAAGCAAAAAAAAAATGATATATTAATAAAATTGTATAATATTGAAACGAAGAAGTCAATAGAGTGTGTGTTCCGATTTCTTGTGGTGCTTTATAGTTTATATTAACAATACGAAAGTGGATGAATGGGTCAACCTTTAAATAAATTGGAATAAACAAGTTAAAATAATATATTTTATAATACTATATATACGTTAATTTTTATATTTTATTAAATATAAAAATAATTTAAATTTTTGGTAAGCTACGGGGTGCAAAGTACCCAGAAACAAAAAGGAGCACTAGTTGACAGAAACAACTTCTCTCTCACCAGCAAACCCCACAAAGTCCTGTCTCAACACCTCTCGCAGTCGCAGGCATGGGTGTGGTTGAAACTTGAAAGAAAGAAAGAACCCCAAAATCTCTTTGACGGCCCTCATTCGCCAGCGAATCAGCACATTTCTTTTACTTTTACTTTTCCCTTTATTTATTTATTTTTTAAAAAAACTAAATAATATTTTTGTCCGGGTTTTCATTTTATAGCTTAACATCATTAGCTAAAATCATATATGATTACTTGTACCATTAAAATTCCAAAGGTGAAAACAGAACAAGTGACTTTATTCTTTTTTTGGTATTGACTGTCCACTAAATCACGAATCATTGAAGTTGTTGTAGTTATCCATTAGTATAATTTCAGTGGTGCTGGGCATTGAAAAAAGTGATACCATCATTCCATGTTAGATATGATTGAGTTGAGGTACCATTAGACATGAATGAAAGATTGTTCACTAAACAACAAAGGAACAACGTAGAAAAGAATCTAACAAGATTTCTAATACGCAACTGTGTCATTTCTAATCAAAAGTTGCTACCTTATTTGCTTTAGCTTTTAGCCTAGTGGCTTTTTTTTGTTATCTTAAACATAGAACATCAAAATTATTGATTGAAAAAGATCTCAAGTACAATAAAACTTCTTCCATTGCAACGGTGGAGAAATTTTATAACAATAAGAAGTAGTAGTCTTTGTTTTTCCTTTCCTAGAAAATGGTTAATTTGAAATATAAAATAGTTATTCCCTACTTATCATAATTGAGAGACTAATTACAAAAGCAATATCCTCAAAATAACATCATATAGAAAAATTTAAAAGTGAACTAATTGATGGAATTCATTCAATCTGATATTCTTATTGAAAGAAACGTTAAGTTATAAAGAATTTAGGTACCAAGATAGTGATGTCTTTTCTTAACCATACGACAGTCTTCCCTATGGTGCGTAGTTACCTTTTTCTTTGTTGAACCACTTTTTAATTTGACCCTTTTCAACCTTTAAGAGACTTGTTTTTTTTTTTTGGTTAAATTTGTGTTACGAATAATGGGAGAATGCAGGCGCGTGGAAAACTTGCTAATCACTTTCATAATAAAAAGAGATGGTTGTAGCCTTTGTACAAGTCATAAAAATGTTACTTGTGCTTCGCTTTCTCAAATTTTATACATGTTTCTCATATTTCAAATAACAATAATGGACAATATTTTGAAGGACTAGTTTTAACTTAATCCCCTTTCACATGTAACCACGTTTTTTTTTCTGTACATTTTTAATGATGAAAAGCAGGTCCCGGTTTTCAAAAACCAAAAAAGAAAAAAAGTTCCCGGAAAATAAATATTATATTAAAACATAGACATATACATATTTAGAAGAAAGTGACATTAGATTATAAAGAAATTGCATGTGGATTATCTATCTCCAACTCCAAGTAACATGTTCTAGGGCCTTCGCATAATTCACTTCCACAATTCCACTCGTGAAGCATGCCTTTCCGACGTAGACTTATAAGCTGAACGTGAAAAAACAAGGGAAAAAACACAAGGTGAAAAGCATGGGATTTTTTTTTTTTTTTTGACAGGGGGGAAGTCAAGAAAAGCATGTGATTTTAACTTTTAAGACGAGGCACTCAATCTCGTCGCTCTATAAGCACAAGGCCATTGAGAATTTTCACCTGCATTTAGCCCTGGCAACTCTGTTGGGCAAAATGCAAAACTCATGCTTTTTTCTGTTAAATCAAATATTTCTTGGTGGGCTTCTTTTATCTGTGCGATGTTCGTGGTATCAATAACTATCACTTAAGCTGGGATGATATTTTCAAGCACTAGCACTCCAATCATACATACATCTTTTAATGAAAGCCAAGGGTGAAGTCCAGACAAAGGCAGTGTAGAAACATCAAAGTTATCAACAATTATAGGTTTTATAATCAGAAACCTTTCTTATTCCAATAATTTTATTTCTTAACCATATATAATATGCTTTTCTTATAACTTAGTAGAGTCAAGATTTAGGAAAATTAATATTCAAAACAAGGTTAGTCACTAAATTGAAGCAAGATGCCTTAAATAATATTTATTATCAGATGACAAAAAATTATATAGCAGTATGGTCTTCGTGTCTCTGGCATTTCATTTACATATTAACAGTGTCTAAACGGACAAAGGGATCTCAAAAGAATTGAATCTAGATTAGGAAGTATGACAGGGTATTTACTCCAATAACAATTACTTCGTAGCCAATGAAATACAATCAACACTAAGATTTCCAAGGACAAAAATTATTTCATAGACTAAAATAGTTGTACTACTTCTACAAGAAAAAACCAAGAGTCAATAGCACCTATACAACCGTCTCACTCTTTTTCTCTTGCTCACAGTCATATATAGACACAAACACAACATGCGACAGAAGCCATTATTTAGTGAGTTGGAATAAACCAAGGGGCTGTAACACCAACTTAAGCCGCCGATCCAAGTTAAAGAAGCTTCCTGCTAGAGAGGGCGTAAGTGAATAGGGCATAGTTGATGCCCTGGAAGATTTAGGCACTTCAGTTTCAGTTATTAATTTGATACTATTTTTCCCATGACAGATAAACTACACAATAAGGAATATCTTTATTTTTTAAAAACTTGTGCTAATAGATTTCTTTTCTAAGAGAACTACCTCATACATGGTTGAAGAAAATCCCACATTGAAACATGATTGACTTTCATTATCTCCATATATAAAATGGAAAGGAAAGAACTTCTGCTATACATGTAATTCAGTGTGCGAAGGTCCCTCTCGGCAGGGTTATTCATTCTCCCCTGACCATGTGATAATCAGGATGTATAAGGAAAGCTCAAGGTGTTAGCTGGTTCAACAATTAAAGGTTCTTACTGCAATTCTGCAGACTTGAGATCATCAAAGTCCACCATTGCTAGGGGTAGGAGGGTTCTAAAGAAGGGACAGAATTAACTCCCCTTATGTAACCCATAATGATGTAGTAAGAGGAAAAACCGAAAATGGAAACACCTACAAGCATGAGCAATTTATATGCCCTTACTGGGTTTCAACTTTCATGCATCAGAGCCATAATTTAGAAATGCTAACATTCATATTTCATGATATTTGCATAATAGTATTTCACACCCAAACATTTACACACAATTCAATCGTACATAGTTCATTACAACATGGCTACACTGTCAAAATCTGCTAGGAAAATGTTTCATCATCACTAATTTCATACAACAATATCTAAGAATCATATTCCTAGCTGAAACATTTATGTTCTAATTTTTCATCATTAGTATTCTTCTCGACAGTCACATCGATTCTTTCATACCTGAAATCTGCAGGGTGTACAGGAATCTTAACAGGAGACTCTTCATACCTACTGATAAAGATTGCCCACATAAACAGCAGAACAAATGCCACCAATGCAACACACACAGTCACGAAAATCAACCCAGCAAGAATTGACAGAGGACAATAATTCCTCTTATGAAATCTGAAATTCTCATCATGCTTTTGTTCAGAATAACCTCGAGGGTCCACAGGTAGAGAATGCATCCCTTTTGGAACTTCCCTCAAACTAAGTTTCCATGAATACACACTAGTTATCTGCTGTGAATTTCCATTTGAAGAGCTTATACCAACAAACACATCTTTATCTCCCCACAATTTTAATAAATCAATGGCATGCGCAATAATTGGATTGAAAGGTCTTGGTTCATTCAAACTGCCCAACCTAACTTCTAATCTCTTTGAACTTGCATCATAATCGACCCAAGACTTTAGTTTCTCTCCACTATTAAGAACCAAATTCATAGATGAAACATTACCAACAACAACAGAAACAAGACTACCCACATCTATCCCCACATGATTTGCATTCAGATCACCTACATCACCATCCATCGAGGTATCAAATTCAACACCCAGAAAATTATTCTCAAGAGAAAGCCCAAATGTACCTTTTCCCGGGAATTTGGGGGAGACATTTCCGGGAACCAAGACAAGAACAAGGCCATCACCGTCGTCGGGTGATATCGAGAACGAGAATTCCGTGGAAAACGACGTGGGGTTGCTAGAAGTTGAGTCTGCGAACCTTATAGGGTTCCTATGCAGGAGAAGGCCGGAGCTTGAAGCCGATGGGCGCGTGAGGCTCACGTAAGAACCGTCGTCGACGACCTGGGCATCACCGAAGATGTCTGTTTCTGGGTCGAAATTGGGGTTAGTGTTGAGGGATCGAGTTGGAGAAGATGAAGTGGGTTTAGCAATTAGGGTTAAGCAGCAGAAAATCAAGATGCAGAAGATTGAAATGTAGTTGAAATTGAGAAACGCGGCCATGCTCCTAAATTTGAAAGTGGTAAGAACTCTGCCGCAAAAATTGTGGAGGGAATGCTCTCAAGGTTTTATGGAGGAAGGAAATGCTATTTCTATTTCCACTGTGGATCTACATTCTGCACTCAGGGAATCCCAATTTTTTGGCCATTTTCTCTTTTCTCTTCTGAAGATAGACACCCACCCACCACCACTACATGCAAGCAACCACACACCCTATAATATCATGTATCTTTTCCATTGCTTCAATATATTTCCTATCATCATGACTATTATTATTTCACACTTAATAAAAATAATAAACTTGTTTTACCAAATAATAATAATAAACCTGTTAGTTAGTGTGTAGTTTTTTTTTTCCTTTGGCCTGTTATTTTATTTTTTGTTTGAGTTAGATGATTAGAAAAATAAACTTTTTATATAAAAATATAACTCATTATTTATCGCATTGTCAAATGATATGAGGGACAAATTAAATTATTTTATAAAAATTTCATGTATATCCAATCATAAATATAATGTAAATTTTTATCTTAAATAATTTTTTAATAACATAAATTTAATTATTCAATACTACAAATTATATAAAATAACATACAAACAACTTATATAACATCTTGTAAAAAAATATTAAATATCAATTGGTACAACTAGATTAAAACTTGAACCAAAATACTAATTTCAAGGCTAGAATTAGCTTTCCCAATTCTCCCACATTATTGATTTATTTTTCCGAAAATACTTGAACTCATTCTCTCTTTGACAACTAAGCTGACGCAGGTTCCAGTTGGGTATTTGATGTTATAAATTATAATAATTAGAAAGCCCCAATTAAAATAGCAATTGTTTAATATATTTATTGGAGGAAAAAATAAATGTTTCTTCGATTGTGCCAAGTAAGTTCCTTTATTTTTAATCCATGTCTATTATTGTTGTCTTGTAGTCTTGTACGATGATATGCAAACACCACTGGCATAGGCATTCACGGATGTGTAGTGTCAACACTCTACAGCGAAAGCAATGGATTTAGTCAAGAGACCTGCAAATTTTAANTTGTTTAATATATTTATTGGAGGAAAAAATAAATGTTTCTTCGATTGTGCCAAGTAAGTTCCTTTATTTTTAATCCATGTCTATTATATTATTGTTGTCTTGTAGTCTTGTACGATGATATGCAAACACCACTGGCATAGGCATTCACGGATGTGTAGTGTCAACACTCTACAGCGAAAGCAATGAATTTAGTCAAGAGACCTGCAAATTTTAATATTAGAAATTTTTTTGGCACCGCCATTTTAATATGGCAATGCTAAACTAATTTTGTATATTCCCATATCTGATTATTTGTGACCAAAACTTAGTATTTCTTATTGTTAACTGATTGTATATATTATATAGTCACCGACCGCATCACTTAAGATTACCACTACTTCCCCACCACCGACAAACTTCATCATTGTAATTGTTGCCACATATATTCATTTTGTTTAGGAGAAATGTTTGTCCTACTATTCAAAAACAACGATAGAAAGAGTGGCATTGAAATTTGAATAGCAGAGAAAATATTTAAAATGGTGTTAAATTTATGTTAGCCAATTTGATAATGGAGAGTTATGTGGTAGTATAGTAAGAATAACATATTACTCCTACCCGGTGGCTGGTAGAAGATATTAGGCACATATTTAACATAAATGATTAGTGGGCTGTTGAACCCACCAAAGAATCACACTTGATGAGTTCCAATAAAAAGAAAAATCACACTTGATGATCTATAACTCTGCAAGCAATGCTTAAATTTAAGCTAATCAAAAATCACACTAGGTGATTATAGTATTTATACTCATTCTTTCTTAGTGGAAAAGTAAAAAAAACGATAGTTAAATATAAAGCAAGGAAGCAACATGTTTCCTTCATGTATCAGATTTTTCCTTTTAATTTGTTTCACAATTATGAATTGCAAAGGGCCATTGGAGACTTTAACTTTTTCTTTTTGTTAATAAAAAGGAGAAGAAATAATATTATTGGAAGACGATCTGTTCTGTTTAATATCCTAATTAGTAATTATCATCACACCTTGTTATCCTATCACCATCAGTGGGCCGTGGCTAGACTCCTGTTAAGTTGGATTCAAGTGGGCTTTAGTCTTCAGCTTTGCAAGTTGGGCCTATGTTGGAGTCCAAGTCCAAATATATTTTAAACTTGTATCCTAAGTCACCAACACCCCCAAGGCTCCAACTCTACTATCAATCTAGAGTTGGAGTTCCGAGTGAAAACAAAATCCCGTCTCCAACTACTATACTATATATAAAAAGAGTGCAAATGTATTGTGTGTGAATAAAATATAAAATAAAATAAGAAGATGAATGAGGTATGGTAGTGTTAGAAGATGAATGAGGTATGACTATAAATTATAATTATGACGTCCACCACTATATGGTCCTCCCACATTGAGCGCCAACAGCAGCACGTAGAGCCAATAGTACTGCCATCCCAGTAATGGCATTGGCATTAGCATTACTATAGTATGCAGAAGCTGGACCACGCTAGCTACCATGGTATGCCATGCCATTATTCACCCACACACCACACAGACACAGGCCACAACTATGGCACACAACCCCACGCCAGCTACCATAAACCAATCTCTCCACAACTCACCTCCCACAGTCACACTATACACTCCCTGCAGCTGCTCCAATGTATGGTAAAACTGAAACCTAGCTCAACATGTCTCACTTAACTTGAATTATACAAAATCATGCTGCGTGGGGCTCCATATACCCTTCACCATGCCTTTTTTGCTATCTCCCAAAACATTATCACTTTCTCTTTGATCACCTACATCCTACATCCATGTGCTGTGTAGTTGCAGCTTAGTCAAATCCACTGTTATGCTACAGAGCACTCTATATATATATATTGATATTAGATATCTAAAAGTTTTACATACTTATGTTAAGATATTCACATACTTACTTATTTCCCTCCTCCTTTCCCAATGTACCACAACGGTAAATCTTAATAAGTATCATGAATGGTACAGTAAAAAAAACAAAAATGATTAAGTGATGCCCAATCTGAATCTAAAGTAGTTTGGTTTTTCCTTCATTTCTTAACAATATATATAGAGTAGGTATATGTGTGTTAGTGGCACAATAACTTTTGTGGTCTAAACAATTATTGAGGGTGGCCGCACGAATGTTATCTTATCTAGAACAGTATTGGCAATGTTTTATACTAGTTCTAATTACTTTTTTAAAGTAATTGGAACAAAATTTTACACGAGGGTGAAAGATGAAAAGGAAAGGGACAATTAACAATATAATTTTAAATTAAAAATAACATATCTTAGAACTTTATACACATCTCAATCAAATCCCTCCTCTGATAACGAAAAGAAAATCAAATCAAATCGTTAGATCCCCAGTTTATGGCTGTAAGTTAAGCTTCACAAAGTGCATTACTAAAGAATGAGAAGAAATTGAGGAAAGGGGTTTGAATTTGGAGACAGGTCAAGGGGTTTGGGGCCCCAAGCCCAGGCGCAGTTGAAATAGGTAGCCATTTTTAATTTATAATTTTTTCAGAAGAAAAATCTTAGTCTTTTCTCGTGTCTTCTTCATAAAGCTTTTGTAGTCCAAGTGGGGGACATTTGAACTACATATTTCACATTTGAACACAATTTGTACACTCTTGTGTCCAAAAATTCTTCCTCCTCACCCTAGGACCCCATCTTCTTAATTTCTACATTTTTCAATCTATTATCATCATATCACTATACGAATTTGAACTCCACCTTATAATCTAAGAAAAATTATCATCTGAGCAGAACCACAACAACAATTGCATATGCTGAAGGTCTTGTGTTTCAAACTTATCAATTTTTATTGATCGATCTAGCAGAACCTTCAAGAATCATCATGCAATAAAACCCTAACTATTTCATGAAATCTTGTAATTTCACATGCATGAGCAAAGCTTCACATGACCCGAGTGCTTTTTGTTCAGGAACTACAATAGTTAACAAATAACTAGTTTAATGTTAATTAATCATCGAAACCAATTGTAATTCTTTGATAATTTGTTGCGGTTCTCTTCTTTTCTTCTTTTTGGCTTACATTTGTGGAACCTGCAAGATTAACAGTTACCAGAATAGTCAAAGTAAGGTAATTTTATAGGTTTACTTTATTATAAGGTTTCCTCTTTGGTGGTCTTGCTTAATTTAAAGGTTACCATTCCATAGTAAATATTCTTCTAAATTTTTAACATAGATTTGGCCGGACTATGAAGTTTTAAAGGAAACATTTCAATGATTGAACAAATAGAATATGATTTATGATAGTATCATAAACTTTTTTCTATTGCGTATCTCGAATTCGGATAAATAAAGAAAAAGCTTTGGGGTTATGAAAGAAGTCAATAGCCATAGCTCAAGATATAAATTTTGATGAATAAATTACATATATAGACCTCCATTATTTCAAATTTAGCATCAAAAATTTTAATTTTCGTTTCATAAGTTATACTAACTTTGGCCAAATAAATTACTTGAATTTGGTTGATCAACAGATAAGAGAGAGGAAGGGAAGATGAGGAATCCTAGGTTTTCATAGGAAAGCAGCCTCCTTTCTTAGAGTAAAAATAAAAGGATTCTAAATTTCTTTATTCTAATTGTAATCTTTATTTAATTAACTGGTTATTCTAATTATAACTTAAATTATGGTTAAGAGTAATGTTAGGGAGTCAAATTTTTTTTGATATAAAATTGTTATCAGACTGAAGTATATTTGTAATTACTTTTGGATGAATACACCTCAATTTGGCAACAAATTTATAAAAAAAGAAAAAAAATTATATATAACGATAGTTCAAAGCTTATTCGTTCGACAAGAAAGAGGGGAAGAAAAAAGATGATGAAGAAGAAGGCAGACAAAGAGAGATTGGAGAAGGTTGGGGCCATGTGATAAAAGGGATAAGGAGGTATACATGGGTTTATTAGAATGTTGGAGTCATGTGCTAAGAGAGTAAGAAGTATAACCCAAAAGACCCTTTATTTCAAAAATAGAGCAATGCTTGAAATACTTTTATTTTAAGGTCTCAGCACATGTGTATGATTCCATTTCCCTTTGGAACACTCAATGTGAGGCCCAAAGTGTATAAAGAAGTGCTTAAACAACAACTCTCACTGCCTTGGATTCTAATTAAAGTCCGTAAAAGCATGTGTTTTTGGAGTACAATTGACTCAGGGCCACCACAAGTTCTATGAACATGAAGAAGCCTATTCCAGCATTCAAAGCATTGATTTGGAACTGTTTGTTTCAGCTTGCACAAGATGATGATCATGTCAACCTAACAAAAATTAACTCAAGTATGACCAGAAAACTAAAGTTAGCTGTTGCGCTCAAATGATCATTTTCAATGAGAACAAAAAAGAAAGATACTTTATTAAAAGGTGAAATCAATTTGTTTGGAAATAAGCAATGATCAAAAGCTTCCAAAATGGGTAGGATTTTTACCAAGCCAAAAATGCATAGAATTATTGTCTTCTCTCTATAAGTTGGTGTGTACTGTTTTATTCGCAGTACTATTGATTGATAACTAGCTTGCTTCCACTTTGTTATTGTACTTAATCATGATTTTGCCAAACAGTGGCATCCTCAAATTGCAAAAGCCAGAATATGCGCATCTGTAGCATCTGCAAAAGACTATTTCTTTCTTCTTTCCTAATCAAACCCCATGAAAAGTACCATTCTTGTTGATTAAGAAGAAAGTTATTAATTTTGCAGTTAACTAATTATTCTGAAAAGATAGAAAAAAGAATCCTTGAATCCTTGTTTGACCAAAGCTATTTTTTAAAATGATAAAGGGGCAAATCAGAAAGCATAGATGGGTGCTTAACAAACTGCAAAAGGGTACTCTCCACAATACTTCACCTAGTAAAAGCTGTCATTTAACTTGCATGTTGTAATTTTCAGTATATTGGGTCTCTCCAGTTTTAGAGAGTGACCTCACACAGAAACATAAAAATATATGTACTGCATAGACACACATACACTGACATACTTGTAACTGACATTCATGGCAACTACTTTGGTAAAATAGAAGCATGAAAAGCTACCATAAAGACCTCAGATGAAACTTTCTTCAAGAATAATTACCTCCTGTTCTGCGCCTCAGATCCGGCCCAATGAAATCTAAATACATGTATATGAAATTTTTTTCAGATTTCAAAATCCATGCTCAGCTCAGTAAAACATGTAGAAGGCAATGACAACACTATATTAATCAATATATTGACATCATGAAAACTATGACATGAGCAATAGGGTTAATTATTGCAAATCCATTGGGAAAAAGAAGGAGAAAAATCCTTCCTGAAACGATTAAAAAGGGTATAGAAAAAGATTAAATCGAGAAAAGAAAAATCAGGTAAGAGGAAGAGGGTTAATAAAGGTAAACTGGACTTACAGGAATCATAGCATTCTCTTTCAGCAGCAGAATGCCTTTGTTGAGTATCTGAAGGTTTCTGATGCAGGAATTGGAGGGTTGGGTGCAGCATAACCCATATTAATTTGGAGCCACCAAAGGAGGAATCCAAAGGGATAGCATGATCCCAATTCATGGTAATTAGGTGAAAGAGAGAGACGGACAGTGATCTAAGGCTGAGATTTGGGATCAATGCGATCCCTTTGGATGTCTCCTCCAGTCGCAGTAGAATAACCAAACATCATCGTCTTCTTCTTCTTCTTCTTTCTTTTCCTTCAGACCACAACCCTCTTTCTCTCTTCTTTTCTCTTTCTTGTGCGGAGGAAAGTGGGTTTGAGGGAGAGAGCGTTCCATGTAAAACAGAACAAGGTCCTTAAATTGTTACAAACACTAGAGATTTTCATTTTTTTTTTTTTAAAGATTTGCCAAATCATCCTAAAATGTTTTTCACAAAAAAGATATTTATTAAATTAGATGTAGACCCCATTCCCTAACAATCTAGACAAATGGCGAGAAATTTTACCCAGCAGTGGGTCAGCTATCCATTATTGGAAATTCCCAGCTAGTTGGCTAGCAATATATTAATTCTATTCCCTTATTTTTATTATCCTTCCCTTTCATTTTTTTCTTATGTGTTCTTTCCCTTTATTTTAAATGAAGGCTTGTGGTCCAATCCATGTTTCCACTCACACACACCAAACTCTATTAATACTTGTTTCATTAATATATACATTATAACAGACATATTATATATACACATTTTATCAATGATAAGCATGATCATATAACTGATAGAAACTAAACAAATATAATAGGAGGTCATCTGAAGCAATTCAAGCTGTGTATTGAGGCTAATTATATTAAGCTTGGTCAAAGATGCGTAACACTATTCATTAAATAATAAAAATGCTTATAGTATTATTATATGTAAGGATATTAATATTTATCAGTTGGTTAATTTTTATTTTGTCCATTATGTATAGGTTATATAACCTGATATAACTTTCTCCATTTCCAAAACCTTCCTCTTCTAGTAAATGCGGGATTCAATTGTATGTTACTACATATACCTATAAAGAGAACTTACCAAATGACCTAGTTGGCATCTTCTTTCTTTTGGTGAAATCAGTGCCGCTATTAAGCCTAATGAATTTGAAAAGACATATATAATGAATGGGTTTACATATGATATATGACATCAAATGAGTGAAAAGTTAAGGTAGTTTCTAAATCAAGGAAACATTAATTACATATATGTCCTTGTTGGACATGTACATTCTAAATCAATTTATATATAAAGAAAAAAAGTTTATTCATTTGAAGTTTAATATACTTTTGGTCAATCCATTTGTTTTGACAGAAGATCAATAAGTTAATGAAAAATAATTATTAATAAATAGTTCTTCGAAAAATATTTGCAACCTGAACATCGTTTTTCTTTTTTTAATAATGGAAGAGTGACTTAATTATTTGTGCAAAATGATTTTCCATTCTTAAAAATGAAGGCATTTTTTCCATCTTCAAAGGGATGACACCATTGATCAGATTTTTTTTTTTTTTTTTTTTTTTTTCTGGTAACAAGTAATTGTTACACCAGACAAGAGAAACTGGAAAAATAGTTTCCATAAAACAAACACAGTGCCCTTCATCATTAAAGAAAATGAGTGCTTATTATCTTAAGTCTCTGGGATGTAAAACACTTGCCTATTTTCTTGGTGGAGTCATCACTAAAGTATAGTGATTTTCAAGTATTGTTCGCTTTTTAATTTTATTTTTTCAGTGAAACATAGTAATTCCACATAATTTTACAGGTAGTTACTTTTGAAGTAGTATAGTGGAAGAAGCAATTTAAACAAGTCAGTAAGGAAACTAAAGATTTTGCTAAGATTTCTCCCTTTTAGTAAGTAGACAAGTGCATAATGGACACCAAAAGTGATAAGGAGCATTCATGCTTTTCCAAGCCAGTAAATTTGCAGGCACCAATAAATAGATAGCTGTCTAGAGCCTTGTATATCTTTGCTTTCTTTCTTTTCTATCTGATATAAATCTACTATATATATATATCGTATGATCATGGAGCTTATAATGCTGTATAGAAAATTAGAATTTATTCAACAAAACGGCCACTTATTTTTGATACAACAGGTAGTTCATGCTTGTCAATCATTCGTAAAGTTTGTGGGTTTATTTTTATCTTTATATGTGCAAACAATGAAATCAATGAGAGTTCAACTTTAGCAAAATTTTCACGTGAAATTTTCTTGTGTGGTTTCTGCATATAGAATGTACTCCACACCATTTTTGTTTTCTGAAACACTTTTAGTATGATTTCCATATCGTGTGTAATAATCCTATGGCCAGTGGAAACTATCTATTTCATTTGTACTATGGGGCAGACATGCAATTATGCAACTGTAGAATTGACATTAAATTAAGTTATTTTGGCCACAGAAGTTAGTGAAATTTACAAAAATGATTTGCAGATGATTTCGAAATTCGAATGGCTATTAGCTAGGATGTGCTTGGTAAGAGTAAAAATGAAATGAGTGGAGAGGAGAAAAGTAGAAATTGAACACTTATTTACTATTTAGACACATAATTATTCATACTTTGATAATACCTAATTCTTTCTCTCTTATCAGGCACATGATTGGTCGACCAACACCTGATGTGTTTTTAATTTCAAAATTAATTAAGGCAATTAAGATTGAAACTCCTTAACTAATAAAGGGCCCCCGCATTTGACCACAAGTGTCGCTTTTAATTAAAAATATGATTTTTTTTTTCATCTGAAACGGGGCCAGAGGCCCCAAGCCCCCAAGAGAAGGAGAAACACGACTACAAAGTAACTACTCTAGGCATGGCTCTAACCTCAAAATTAAGTAAATTAAAGGTAAATTAATGATTTTTTTTCATGTTTAATTTGTGACCGGATAATAAGAGGATCTACCCCATACTAATGAGTCGGTGCTTAATTTGCATGTAAGATTCAAGTATATATGTATAGCATCTATATTTGTCTCATAGAAAAGTGATGCTAGTGGTTAAGAAGGAAGAGCAATTAATTAAAGAAGAAGGCAGGTAACTAGATCTCAGCCGTGGCATGCGCAGGCCATTTAGTTTAGAATTGTTGTGCTTGTAATTATCAGTTGAGGGCTCCAGATTATGATGGATGGTGTTAGATCTTGCCCACACTAATGAAGCAACAAATGACCCATTCACACACTGTGGATTCTACCCATTTATGGTGCTAAACTGACCCTACCACACCACACATACTGATCATATAACATTTATATATATATATATATTACGTAGTGCCCATAGTGGGGTAATTTTACGACTGAGCTAGCTGATGCTGTCTGATGTTATTTGAAACTCGTGTAGGATTTTGGTTCGTCTCTGAGGACATAAATGTCTCTCATTTGAAAGACACAGATGTTAGCCCTTGTAACCCATCGAGTGTAGCACAATGGCCCTTCAATCCCTCCTCTTGTGTTTTTTTCGTATCTTCCATCTCCCACACAAGAATTTTAGCTCCACTTACAGTTCCTTTTTTTGGATGCTTTTTCCACTTTGTCACAATGTTAGTACCTATCAGTTTCAGCTGACGATACACTGTCTAATATCCCATTATCACAATTTAACTTAATTTGGTTTAATTCAGATTTAATTAAATTCTTTTTTTCTAGCCACTCCGAAAGAGAAAAAACAATCCTCCTTTTCTATCACTAATTTGCGATGATGGCTTCAAGAAAAATGATTGCCATGCACAGAGGAAGCCAATTATAAAGCTGCAATTCATTTGTCTTCCAATTATTAATCTCAGATGGTAAAAAGAATTGATGGGTAATTATATTATTTGTGTATGAACAATATAAATTTGACACGACAAGTGTCTACATTTCAAAAACGTGGCCTTTAATTTTGTTCCTAGTTCTTCTTCTTTGCATTTTTCCTTCTCCCTTCTCTCATATTGGGGGTAATTAGTCATTTAAAGTGATTGTTTGGTGGTCCTTCAGTGGCTAACCACCTCTTCTACTATTATTAAATGTTTGAAGTCATGGATCACAGCTGCTACTCTAAATGTTTCATGGAAAAATAAAAGAAACTAAAGAGAAAATTCCAGTTGTCCAATATTTATCAATGACAAATGATATATATATATATATATAAAAAAAATCACTTAATCATATATAGCATTTCATTGGCATATATATGTCGAGATGATCTTCTTGCTGCGATTCATGCATTCGATTTAGCCTATACTTTATTTAAGGGAAATAAGTGTTGGCCTTCTCAAAAATGGTTAATTTATTTATTTATTTTTGTTAAAAGGCTCTTATGATATTTGAATTTGAGTAAAAATATTCAAGAGTTATATTTTTTGCAGACCTATAAACACACATAGCATATGCATTTAACTAGATGCACTTAATTTTTTTGTGCGATTCAAATTTTTATACCATACACATAAAGTGTACAATAATCATTTCTCAAAAGTATACAAAATATTAAGTTTTCTCTAATTTCATTTATTACAAGATAATACCAATTACTATATTAGTTAAAGTATAACTTTTTCTATTATTAAAGTATACACACATAGCTAGTCTTGTACGAGAAATTAAATTGCGTGCAAATAGTCAGACAAAGTGAATATGTTAGTTGCCGTTTGGAAACCTTTAAAGTGCTACTATAGTGCAAAAGTGTAGACTCTAGAGTTGGTTCTAATCATGTAAAAGTATGGTAATTTAAGTTAATAGATTTAAAAACAACGAAAATTTTGGTCTAATCACATCCATTATATATAATCACTAATTAAGTGGGAAATCATTAACATCAAAAAAGGAGAAAAGCCGAGTGGGTAAGGCACACTAAGAGCTGATCATTATGAGTAGGGAATTGAATTTGAATTCTTTTATTATATGTGAAGGATTTGGAGCTTCAAAAGGTACAAACTAGAAAGCTGTAGTTTTCTCACAAGCACATGGATTTTCAATATCACATGGACTCAATTAGGAGGGTCACCCACAAAGGACAATTCAATTAGCGCTGACACCTCCTACCCTTGCTACCCCACTTCCCTCTCTCTACCCTACCCTCAATTAGTTTGGTATCAAACTCTTCGACTTTCCTTTCTGGTACGTGGGACATAGATGTCTGCAAAGGAATTAGGGTTTCTGGACCCCTCACGTGCAGAATATTATCAGTTAAAATGTCTTTTTTTTTTTCTTTTTCTTTGAATTTTCTCCTTTTCCTAATTTTGTAGCAAGATGAATTGAGTACTTTATCACTATGTGTGGTTGTCACATTGGATGCCCTTTGTACATTTAAATAAGTTGGGCAATGAGCTTTTGGTTCTTGCTATGCTTTCGGCTTAAATAGGCCGACCTAGATTTATATATTTAGGCATTTGGTGCTCATCATCAGTCTCATCATGAATCAAGTTTCACACCAACAAAGATTCAATTTTTTTAAAGTTTCCAGCTTAGTTCGATAACCTTGCACTCACAGAGATGCTATTAGGTTATCATATTTTCATTAAAAATAGTGGGCTTAGAGTTAAGTTCCTAATTTTCTAATTTGACGCGTCTGGAATCTCTTTGATTATGGAGAGTCACAACTGGTAACAAACTTGATACTTCAGTGCTTAAAAAAGTACCCCAAAAGAATATGCTTCCATTAGATTAAACCATTCCCTCTTGCTTTCGCATGGTGATTGAGATAATGATGAATCTCTGATTAACTAACCTGGCTCCTTTCTTTTTCAAGCCAACCAATCCATACTTTTAGTCTTATTCTTCCTATCTTTTAGTTCTTTGCATTTTATAGATAATCCTATGTCACTTGATTTTTATAAATTTCAATTAATTACACCCATCAATTGTTTTAAATTGAGGTCAACAACTACATATCATTATCATTATGGTTCTTATATATATTATTATTATTATTGAGATGGCTACCATGATCTCATTTTGAGACAATTATATAGTCCGCAATGCAACTAGTACCGCAATTACCACAATATCTGATGCGCATGAGCCATGAGGTCTCGGTATTCAATTATGGTGGCCATTGTCAGGCAAAAGTGTGTGCTAGTACTAGTTTTGCTTAGTTAGCTTAAGAATGTGCGAATCCTAGTCACGTCAATGAGATCTTGTGCAACAAAATTTCAATCCTGGAATTAACATAACAATGAAATCGGAACGGCACTTGTGTCTGTCTTGAAAAGGGAAATGACCCAATCAGCCAATACACCTACTTTCCTATGTGGCCCTCTTAGAGCTTGCATTTCGCAAAAATCACTAGGACTAGGGTCCATGCACTTTGGTTGGTTGCAAAGCAAACTTATGGGTTTTCAAACTCTGTCATCCTGCTCGAGCTCCTTCATTCATGGTAATCATCCAAAGCAAGTTTCTTTCTTTGCCTTTTGATCCTTAATTTTTCAATCAGCTTTTCAAAGGAAACAAATATTAAAAAAAAAAAAAAAAAAAAACAATTCTAGGGTTTTGCAAAGGAGGAAAGGTGAGCTAGTTCTGGTTTGGCCACGACCAAATATGGCAGTGCCAGTGGGAGGGGACCATGTGAGATTGAAGAGTGTAGAGAATGTGAAGAAAAGAATACTGTAGAGAGAAAGATGCCGTTTCGTTGGCTTAAGCTTCAATACCTAATCTTTGGTTGAAGCCGTAAACATTATTGAATGCATATATTCCATATCCAGAACGTGCATATGAAAATAACACATGCTTATCCTGCAGCCCCATCTTATCCCAAAACCCAAAACTTTTAATTAACCATATCTTAAGCAGATAATAAATAAATAATTAACCAGATTCGGGATGTAAATAATACTCTTGGCATATGGAATAGCATTATATATAGCACTAAGAGATCTTAGTTGCATGAAAATCCAAGCTCTTAAATTCATTAATCAGTTGGAGGTGAAAACTTTTTCCAGAGCTTTCTGCGGCATAAGATGCAATATTAGCATCGGTGACAATGAGTGTGTATGGATGTCGTTTTCTGTGTCATGATTTTTGCCAATATCGCAAGGTATCAGGAACTCTTGTGTTTCTTGAAATTGAGTGATTAATGTCTCATTTTGATTCCAAGTGAATAAAGAAGATATCATAAAACTGTACTTTGACACTTCACTTAATCATACATCAATACTATTTAAATGGAAATCATCCACAACTCTACTTTTATGGTATAAGGATAAAGAACAAAATCATAAATCACACAATATTGTGATTCATGAATCCATTATATATATGAAAATGAACAAATTAACAATGCTTCATGCATGTGATGAGTTAAAAGCAAATTGGAATTCTCATTTTTAAACTATGCTTAGTGATTAGGCTGCACTTTTTATGTGAGGAAGACAATTTACAATTGCAACAAATTAACAAACGAACCCTAAATTTTATGAAGAGAGTAAATTGCTTATCTTCACTGGAAGCAATGAGCTAGCCTATGGCTCATGGCACCTGAATGCTCTATAAACAGAACAAGTTTGAAATTAGACCTAGACCGAGGCAATTTTCTCTTAAGCTGCTTCCCCTATCCAATCCATTCCCTAGAGATTGTGTTGTATCATAAAACGAGAAAAAAAAATAATAAAGGTGAAGATAGGATTGCTTAGGAGTTGTGGAGATAAGAGGTGTCTGCAATCGGTTAAAGAAGGTACCTTAATCATCTTTGACACCAATGCATGTGATTTTTTTCCCCTTTCTCATTTGGCAATCTTTCCTTTTTTTATTTATTTTTATGTGAGATATCCCTATGTTACTTCACCATCAAACCTGGAGCGACAGTTAAATAAAGTGATCTATCTAAGCCCCATTAAGAGAGTGACATATGAACTGGGCCTAGAGTATATCATCCCGTACAAAATTATCTTTGGGCGTACAAGCTTCTGGGTTCTAACTTACTGTGGGTCTCACTTCTAAGTTCTTACCCAAAATGATGGATCATGGGCCCAGTAGTAATTTGTAGACCGGTTATATAATTGTCTTTGATAGATTATCAATTTTAGATAATGTTTATAAAATAGTAATTTTTTAAAATATTTTTTGCTGCAATTTTAGATTTAAAATACGAAACTTATAAGTTTTGAGGAAGACTTCAATATTACTCAACTATAAGCCATTTGATATTTAGAAAAGAGTAATGCTAGTTTATAATTTATTTCTTTACGAACCAAAAATAAATAAATAGGTTATCTTTATACATTTTTTTTTGGTTGAGTTTTTATGCACAAATTTAGATCTCTATATAAGCAACTATATTTGAGTTTAGGAAGAAAAATAGTTAGTTAGAGTCACTTAAACCTAAATATGGCCACTTATATATTTATTCATGTTTACCAAAACA
This sequence comes from Cercis canadensis, assembly GCA_003255065.1. NCBI lineage: Eukaryota > Viridiplantae > Streptophyta > Magnoliopsida > Fabales > Fabaceae > Cercis > Cercis canadensis. The sequence goes on along the minus strand of QAOA01000580.1, from coordinate 1,249,062 downwards.
TGCTTAAGTAGATTAAAGTAAATTACTTCTACCTTTCCTGTATTTTTCTGATTTTTCACATTTTTTTCCTATTTAGAAAACCTATAAAAAGAAGGTTCAATTGACTTATAGTGGTATGATATATTTGGTCCACTTCAAAGAAGCCCAACTTCTCTTACCATAATATCCAAGACCGAATGGAATAAGTCGAGATTACCCCTGAATCAACAAAAGCCCAACATGGCCCAAAAAAACAACAAAAGCCCAGGTTTCAGCACAGAAGGCCGTCCACCAGTTTGAAGAGCCTCGCTACTGGCCTGGAGCTGCAGGCTTCAACAAAAAAAATATTGAATGATAGTGGTAAAAAGGTAAATTTTGGTTGCTTAGGTGTAATTTTACGAGTCCCTAGTCAATTGTCTGGTCAATTAAGTAAAACAGCGCCATTGTGAGTTTTGAGCATCTGAACTGCGTCGTTTCACATTCCACTCTGGCAGTGGCAGCTTTCCTTGCCGAGCAGGAAAGGGATATGACAGTCATTTAAAAAAAACTGCCTTACAGAATGGGGAAAAGAAGTGTCCGAGACATTTGCCCCAATACTATAATGTGGTCTGAGGTCTGTGCCCCAATATTGCAGTTAGGCGGTTAGGTATAGAAAGGAATAGTCTCGTGTATTTCTAGAGAGAGAAACTCTACAGAGAGAGAGAGACACACACACAAACAAATATCAAACAAACTAAACTGACACTTCCAAAACCATAGACCGCTATGACCCAAGAAGACCGCACCGGCTCTCCCTCCGGCGATGCTGCTCACAGTGGCGTCGCCGATTCCGAACTCGCTGGCGGTGACGCCGAGTTGTCGGGACTTGGCGACGGAAACGTTGCCGGTAGAGTGAAGGGACCCTGGTCTCCGGAGGAGGACGCCGTTCTCAGTCAATTGGTGAGCAAGTTTGGGGCCAGGAATTGGAGCATGATTGCCCGAGGGATACCTGGTCGGTCCGGCAAGTCGTGCCGTCTCCGATGGTGTAATCAGCTCGACCCTTGTGTTAAACGCAAGCCCTTTACTGGTAATCTCCATTGCCCTTACATTATTTTCCAAGTTTCTATCTGTATTTTGACTTCTTTTCCTGGTACAATTACCATTTTGGATTTGGGGTTTAATGTATGTTCTTTTTTGCTCTGTCTGTGTCTTTGTTGTCTCAATTGATAAAGGTCCTCGTTTTTTTTTTGTTCCGCGAGCTTATCTAATGTCTTCTTTTGGGGTCGCTGAGTGATCGTGTACTTGATGATACAAGTCTTGTGTGTTTGGGGGATTAGGGTAGGAAATTAGAACTCTATTTGTACTTTTTTGTTTTGTTTTGTGTGTTTGGGGGGGGGAGAAGGTGGGGGAGGGGGCGCGGGATTCGGATTGGCTAATTTTTCTGCTTTGCATTTTCAGTCACTTGCCTCGTCATAGAGAATGGACACAGTGGGGGAATGGAAGTGGACTGGGAGGGAGGTTACATGCTTATATTTGAGTCTTGTTGAAAATTAAATCTTTTACTTCATAAATGATGATACAGGTTTAATGAATTCTCTTTTTTTTTTGCTTACTAGGGGAATAAAAAACTTCAAAAGTTTACCAAATATCTTTACTTTGTAGTCAGTGAGAAGTGAAGGTCTTAATGCTTTGATGAGATCAAGAGCTGATCATAGTTTTCTTTTTTTTAAAAAAGAATAAAAAAATCTAAATGTCCACTTATCTTTGATATCAGTTAATGTAAATGGCTGGAACATGTAACCTGTATCTGGAACGTTACTGCAGTGTTGGTTTGAGTTTTCCTGGTGATCAGATTTTGTGATTCTTTTCTGTACTTCTAATTTCAAACTAAGACCTTTTTCTATTTCCTGTCTAGAATATGTCCATATAGAATGTCCAGACAGTGAATAATTGAACTTATATGGGAAAACGGTTAAGAGAAACTGAAAATTACCATTCTCGCAGGAGCTTTACTGTGTCTTGTATTTTGTTCTTGCCTTCTTGGGCATAGGATTCCAAGTTCCTTGCATGGAATACTAATATAGAATGGAAAAAGACCTGTAGATAGCTGTAAATTAGTTCAAGTTATGCTTGACTTCCAACTTCCAAGATCATATATATCTGGAGCAGGACTGTATTGCATGTGAATGTGACTGTTGAAGGCATTGTCTTTTGATGGATTCCAATTTCTCATTAATCACTTATATCTGGATTATCATGGTAAGTTTAGATGAATACATTGTTTGTATTTTTTCCTTCAGCGACCAACTATATGTTTTGGTAACGGTGGTTGTTTCCTAATGTTTTGTTTACTTACTATGATGATTTTTTTTGTTTCACTGGGTAAATATTAGGTGGATTTGAAGTCTGCTATCTTCAATTGTTGTTTAATTTCTTAATCAGGAAGAATGACTTTTGCAATCTTTGTAAAAGTTTATCTTTGATCATGAAGACAATCATGAGATGCAGTTCCTTCTTTATCTCTCTTACTCACATCATCAGTAGTCAGTTTTTGATCATTAGCACCTTGTTGTGGTGCATTAGGCGCATCTTGGACAGTTAAGATGTCCCTTGTTGTATATGTAACTTGTGATCTTGGCTGTTCGTAGACTTGAAGTTATACAATATATTAATACTACTGCTGTTATATAATGTATCAAACTACCAATGCTATTGTTTGCTATACCGGTATATGGATACTACTTATTACTGTAGGTAACAGATCTATTTTTAGTATCCTTTTATCTAGTGATTAGCATGGGGGGTACAGCTCATATACCTTCAGTATCCTTGTATCACTTAAGAGATCTACACACCTTTAAAAGCTAGCCCCTTGTGGTTTCTTGATTGGTTCTAACTTGTCTTGTTTGGTATGCGCTGCAATATAGTAAGACTTCTTGTCAAAGATTTCAGAAAGAGTATCCTGTTTATGCTGCTCTCGGACTTTGGAAAAGTTACTTGTCATTTCTGTGACAAACTCTCCATGTTTATTATTCCAGTACCCTTTTAGAGACATTATCTTAATCTCTTACAGTATCTCAGATATTCCTATCAGTCCTCTGCTCACAATATAGCGGTCATTAAAATCTTGAAGAAATGCCCAAGAGTTACCGGGACCAAGCATGAATAGAATTGTTTTTTTCTTGGTGTGTAACTTTTTCAGTTTCATTGCTGGTTAATACAACATAATTGGATTATGTAAGTATTAACTTAGGTCCGCATCATTTAAGATTAGTCAAAAACTGTCTTCTCCAACTCTCAAATTGCCACAAACCACATAATTTGCAGAATGTCATAAAAATTGGAGCATGTTAATATAAACTTAAGTCCACATCATGTAGATAATGTATGAACAGTTTTGACTTGGTGGCACTATTGGATGTGCTTTGTGCCATGAGAGAGTGAGGGGCTGAGTGATTAACTCTTCTGGAATTGGGATACATCTGGTGGTGGTGTTTGAACCAGAGAGCTCACAGACAGTTTTGGAAATAAAACCTAATCGGATAAGTAGATTTTAACAGGAAAACATAAACCACATATTATGGCTTTTGACAGGTGCATCTTTTAGAATATAACCATGAATTTCAAAAAATAAAATGTCATCCATCATTTTTTTCTTACTTTAGGAAGACAATGGAAAGATAAAGCCACAAAATACCAAGTATACATTTGATCCTATCCAGTTTCAATGTCCCAAAACGGATGAAGATGGTCAGGGTGAGTGAAATTTTTTTATGAGTGTTTTGAATCTTATAGCTATGACTCTCTTCTCCCATTCAAAGGTTATTATAGCCTTCTTAAGCTTAGTCCTGAAAGTAAGGTTTTAGTTTCAGTGGTAGTTGATACCTGCCTACTTTGTGGAAACCTCATATTGAAGATTGTCTGATCCTCATCTTTTCCACCTAAGAATTTCCATATTATGTGCTATATATTCAGTTAAAGTAAAGTCGTGTCATTTAATTGATAAAGTGGCCACCTTTGATGATATCTTGTGCCTCTTAAATTCTCATGAAAAGTAAATTTCTGCAGAGGAAGAGGATCGTATTATAGTTGCAGCCCATGCCATCCATGGAAACAAATGGGCAGCAATTGCAAGGCTTCTTTCAGGTAGAACAGATAATGCTATCAAGAACCATTGGAATTCTACACTGAAGCGCAGGTGTATGGAATTGGGAAGATATGTCCCAGCACATGCTGATGTGATGGAAGATGGCAGCCTTGACAAAACAAAGGCATCCTCTGAAGAAACCATGTCAGTTGGGGATAACAATCCATTTAAACCTACAGAAGTGAGAAATGTCATGATGGATAATGGAATTAAGCACCCTGAAGAAAATCCTCAAAGAAAAGATAGCACTAGGGTGGAGGAACATCCTACACTTTGTCGACCAGTAGCACGTGTTAGTGCATTTAGTATTTATAATCCTCCAAACAGGCCAACAACTGGGTCTACAAATTTAAAGATGCTCCCAATGCAGGGCCCTTTGATCCAGCCATCCAAAGCAGAAACAGGAACCTGCAAGCTTTTTGATGATGTTGGCTTTGAGCCTATGGTTCCATCACAATGTGGCCATGGTTGCTGTGCAGCAGATTCAAGGGGAAGCCATTCTCATGGTTCACTATTAGGTCCTGAGTTTATTGACTATTTGGAGTCCCCCCCTTTCTCAAGTCATGAATTGATCTCTATAGCTACAGATTTGAACAATATTGCTTGGATCAAGAGTGGCCTTGAGAATCATAGTGCCAGGGTAACAGAAAATCCAGCAAACTTTCCAGCATCGCAAGGGGCTACTACTGCTTCACAAACAGACTTCTCAGACTACATGCACTTCCAAGAAGGACCTAGCAAATTTTTGGGTGCAATGAAAGAAGTGTTACCTACGCAGATGCCTAGACAAACTTTTGCTATGCCAGCAGAAGTTTGATGCTTGTGGGGGACTTCATGGTGGGTAGATGGGAAGTACAAGTTCGTCTCTTAATTGGCAATCTGAGTTTGGAGGGCATTAATTTTATTTTGCGAGTAACCCTTCCTCATCGAGGTGAAGAGATGTAGTATCCTTGAAATACATCCGGATTGTTTTCATCTGAATATATATATATATATATATATATAGCAATTTGATGCAGTAAACTGTAAAGGAATATATTTTGTTCTGAGCATGTCTTTGTCTCTATATTTATATAATATCAGCATCATCAGAGTTCTATCCTCCTGTTCTCATTTCCGTACATCTTTTACTAATTGAAAGGAAGAGTTTTGGCTCAATGTCTCTTTGTGATATCATTTTATGGAATTAAGAGGTAAGGTGTATTATTAGCTAAGGCGATCATGCTTTTCTAGCTTTTTTATTTTTCAGTTTTAACTAAATAAGTCTGTTAGGTTGATCGTTTGGGATAGTTAGTCAAATGGACCGACTGCTATTCTTCTATAATTTTGTTGTTTTCTCAAACCTTTTTAATTGTTATAAAAAAAATTAAAAAGGTTATACATTGTCATTCAAGAGTTAACAATGATATAAGACAAACTTTTTAACGTAACGTCTCAAACTATTTGATGTCGTACAATATGAGATGATGCAACTTAAACATTTTTTAGGGATAATGATGTCGTAAAAGTTGTGGAGCTCTAAGAAAAATAAAAAATTAACAATTCAATTTTTTTTAATCATTCAATTTAAGTAGTTAATTTCTCTTACATGTCTTAAAAATCACTAAACTTCTTTCCTAACTTATTTATTTTGTCAAGTTAAGATACATAATAGCATATAAACATAAATTATTATCATGGATTATTAATTAATTTATTTTATTAATGACATGAGTTTAATAACACCTCTTTTTATTATAAATAAAAATCACAAAACGCTGAGAAAATAGGAAAAACATACATAGTAAAAATAGAATTCATAATATTAAATTTTTTAATTAGAATAAGTGACACTAAATTCATAAATTATTTTATATATAAAAAAAAAAGTACATATATCCTTACTCTTTAAGATTTCATTATTAAAATTATCACTCTAAACATTTCCACTTTGCACAAAGGGGAAGGACGATAGCTTGCTTTCATGGGAGAAAGAGAATAATATTGGTACACGTATTGCATATTTGCATCTAAGAAGTCAAATGTGCCCTTGCTATAATAAGTTATTTTGTCAAAGTGCAAGAACTATATTGACTCTTTGGTCTTTTTCTTTTATCGTGGGCCGAAATATTGACTCTTGGTCTTTATTTTTGTCAAAGTACTATTCAAGTTGGAATTACGTCATGGGAAAATCAGGCTGCATGTGGGAATTAAACAGTAGTTGGATGACATAGCCAATAAATGAGGGACAAAAAAAGTAGAAAAAGACAAAGAATTTCCTCCTTTTCACAATTTGTATGTGGCGTCTGCAGCAAAAGAAAAGGCTTTCACCCTTCACCTCAATCATAAGCATCATCTCCAAATTCTTTCTTAATACCTCTTTCCCTTTTTCTCCTTTCTCCCATTTTTTTTTTCTTCTTTTTCTGCTCACTCGCACGCATGAATTTGACAGTCATCATAGAAGCAACTATGAATAACATCGTAATTACCAAACCACCCCTCCCAACAGAACACACAAACTAACCAAAATAGAAAAGTGACCCACTCACCCATCAAAACCAGTCACCATGACCCCTGTTTTCAGGTCTGGTTTGCTTATTATTAAGCAGAAAAGGCGAAAAAAAAAAACTTTGAAAACAGCTACATTTCCAAGATATAATTTACTTAATAGAAAGAAGAAACAGAAAAAAGGGGGAAATTTTCATCCAATTTCTCTCCCATCCACCTGCATTATGTTGTTTCTTCTATAAGATATTTTTTTTATCTCTCTCTCTCTGTCTGTTTCCCTTTTTCTCCCTCTCCTTCTCTCTCTCTCCCCTTCTAGTCCTGTCAGGTACTCTCAGAAGAGAGAGATCACCTACCACACTAGATTAACGTGTAGCTTCATGTCTTACATAATTCACATAACTCTTCCCTGCTGAGCTTAAGAAAAACACGGACTTGTTCTTGAGACCTGGGTGGGCATTAATGATCTCTGCCTCACGGAGACCTTACATGAAGATTCTCAACTTGGGTCCTAAAAATGGTGATTGCAGACCAGTCTCATGTTGTTGATATAGACAATGGTAGTCGCCGGAGCTCTGTCGGCGGCGGTGGCCGTGAAGGGTATTCAGAGACCAGCGACAGGCTGTCAGATGACGAGCAAAGAACCTCGTCCTCCGTCGAGTCTGGTCCCGAGATTGTGGGAGTTTCTGAGAAGGAGAGGAGATCCTCTGCATCCGAGTGTTCGGTGGAGGTGGATCTGGAGAGTGGGGTGGCTGAAGTGAAGGTACATTTGGCTATGGTGGAGAGGGATTGTAGGATTTGCCATCTGAGCATGGATATGACTAATCAAGAATCTGGAACCCCCATGGAGCTGGGGTGCTCTTGTAAAGACGATTTGGCTGCTGCACACAAACAGTGTGCTGAGGCTTGGTTCAAGATCAAGGGTAACAAGTAAGTACATTGTGGAAGAAGCTTTTGTGTTGTTGAAATCTGTTATGCTTACTTGTTTTTGGGCAACCTATTGAACTTAATGCTCGTGGTGTTGTGAATTTGTGAAATTGGTTCTAGTAGTGTGATTCTTAGATTGTTGTTGCAGTGAGTACCCATATTTTAAGTTGTTATGGTTTTCTTCTGGGTGAAATTAAGAAGAACTAGTTCAGGCACTTGGGGGACCATGCTTTTATTTGAGATATAGATAGCCTTTGACTAATTATGAAGCATTTTGACTTGTCTATTTCCTGCTTAACCTTAGCATATGATACAAAGAGAGCCTGGAATAATGCTGGCAAAAGGAGTAAAGGACCATGCTTAATGTGAAGTCACTTAACTTTGGAAAGTAAGAAAAAGTAGATTTCTTGTTAGGCAAACACATGGAGAAAGTTAGAAGTAAATAGATCTACATTTTATGAGAAAGTATTCAGTTAAATATGAAAGCTTTTGTCACCTGAATTTCTATAGATGAATCCTTAGTGTACAGCATGTTTAATATAATTTTTCGAACTTTTCCGTCATAAGCTCTCAAATTGATTTCCTGTTGGAAAGTCTTTTACCTCCTTGGGTAGTTGGAGAAATAATTTAGTCATTTATATGTTTATTTATCGCAGGTGCTTTTATGGTGGAGTGCATGCGGAAAATTGCACTATATTGTCAAATTATTCTTATTCCAGTTGTGATTTGATGTGGCCTTTGACTAAGGTCACCACTTTATTGTTTAATCTATCAGCAAGTCTAAAACCTGGATGAATATTTATGTTTCCTTGTGTATTCCTTATCTGCCATTTTGGCTCATACAGTCTTCTCTGTTATTTGCATAAGATGAAAGAAAACCCTCCTATATGTCATTGTGGAGATTCCAGATGTTATTGACCTTTATATTATGCATCTTAAAATATATATATATATATATATAGATAAGGCTAATTACTGCTTAGTAGATATTAGATATTATCTCATAACATTATGTTCCCCTCATATCTTTCTGGTGTCTAGTCTTTTCCCTCTGATGATACCCTCCTCCCATTTTCTTTTCCTTAAGAATGAAAAGTAATTCCTATCTGGGTTGTCTGAGTCCTCCTTCAATCAAAAGCGTCTTCCTCTCTGTTTTCCATGCTTTGCTTTTATAGTTGACCATATTATACATGCGCAAGGTCTCTGTGTCGCCTTTTGTCTTATTCATAATCTATGAAGAAAAATTACCTGAAAGGAGTTCAACAAGATTGATGCATTTTGAAAATATATGGAGATGTTTTCACAAATTTTTAAAGGCAAATCTAGTGTTTCATATTCGTTCATTAGCTTAGCAGCATTTGGTAGGCTGGTCAATTGTCCTGTACAAGTTGGACCATTGGATAAAAATTAAAAAAAAAATGTAAAGATTTTAGAAAGCTTTTAAGGTCTTTTATAGCTTTCAGATTTCTAAGAGCATAATTGTGAGTTTCTGTTTTGTAACCATTTTCACTGTCACATTTAAGTTGTGTGAGATTTTTCATTTTTCCACAATATGCCGTATGTGCATAAATCTGATGGTATACTACCTTTCACTCATCAGAACTAGTTTAATATAGTTATCTCTAGGAACTTAACTTTTCTTGTGAAGAATAAAAAAGACATACTTAAACCATATTGAAAAACCATTCAAAAAATTGCTGGATCTAGATCTTTTCCCTTTTCAAGAATTTTTTGTCCTTCTTTTTTCTTGCTCTATTTCTCAGGAAAGAAAAACTGGGGGGGCGGGGGGGAGGGGAGCAGGTATGAATGTGTCAGTAGTTGAATAAAATGACCAGAAAGAGGCAGGAGCCAAGAATAATTACTGGTAACTTTCAAAAAGGGTATCAATGTGGGGAAAAGGTCTTTATGACAATCTCCTACTCTAGGCTTTATAATGAGCGCACTAAATCTATGGAAAGGGAAAAAGTTCAAGGAAGAAAGAATTAGTACATCAAGTAAAAGTAGAATACGTTATCTTTGATTCTTAAGTTTATACCATTTCCCTTTATGCTTAGTCCATTTGTAAATGGTATGTCTGCTTTTATGTAACTGATATACTAAATTTTGAAAGATTTAGTTGTTCTGAAAAATAATATTAAGGAAAATACTACTGTATTATAGTTTTCTGAAGTCGCAGTATAGTTATTGCTAATATTGAAAATGTTTCTAAGCATTCAATTTGTTGAAGCTCTTGGTGGTGATAACCATTATGGGATCAAATTTGTCAAATTTACATCTTCTTACGTCTTAAAAGATTTTTAGATATCTTGGTTTGTATAATATGATTCTGGTGTGCATCTGAGCTTTATATGTTCTGACTCCAATTTCCCATTGCACTGTTTTTCTACATTCCCTTTGACCATATCATTGATTAAACGTGAAAGATTCTTGCTGGAAATTTTTTTGTAGTGTGTCAATTACACTACTTTATCACCATGTTTAGGTTTGGAATACTTTATGGTGAAACCATATAAAAAAGTTTGGTACTCTGTGTTGCCCTAATAGTTGATCCACACTTTCCAGGATAGTCTAACTTATTTCCAATGCATAACCTCTCCTTCACCAGTCATAGTTAGTTGTTCCCCACCCAAACTAGAGGGAACAATAGAAATGAGGCCAGGACCCAAAAAATAAAAATAAAAATAAAAAAGTGATAGCAGCTTGGCAAGTCAATGATTATGTGCTCTGATCTCTCTTGAGTGGAACAGGATACTTAGTATATGACTTTTATCTTCCGAAAAAAACTTTTATCACCATCATGAAATATGTATATTCATGAGAATTTTGGTCTCTAGATTGTAAACTGATGTTAAGCAGTTTTTGATTGCTAAAGAGGGGAAGAAACAATTAGAGCAATCTGGTAAAAAAAATTGTCAGAATTGAGGGCAGTTTGATGGATTGGCTGGAATTGAGAGCAATCTGGTTTACTTTTGCTTCTGGTTTTTATCAATTTACCTAGAAATGCTACCATTCTAATTCTTTTACATATATGTTTAACAGAACCTGCGAAATCTGTGGATCAGTTGCGCGCAATGTAGCCGGTGCAGTTGAAGTTGAAATGGTAGAACAGTGGAATGAGGCAAATGATGCTGCCATGGTAGCACCAACTGGAGCTGTGCCTCCTTCAGAAACTCGAAATTTCTGGCAGGGTCATCGCTTCTTGAATTTCCTGCTAGCCTGTATGGTCTTTGCATTTGTGATATCATGGCTTTTTCACTTCAATGTGCCCTCATGAAATCCTGTAACTTGAGGATGAAGCAGGTAAAATGATTGGGGGATCTTAAACAACCCTATGACCCTTATAACACAGGTACCATCCTCAATACCTGTGTCTCCGTGCTTGCTTGGAGCTATGTATTTCTTCATATATATTAGTACCACCGTGACTGACTGTACTATAATTTTTGTTGTATTAGTGTTGATCTTATTTTGCACAACAAATAATAGTATCATGGACGGTTACAACATATGACTTTGTTTCCTTACCTGAATCTATATTCTATATCACGTTTTAGTGCATGATGTTTAATGATGGTCATATACATATGTTTAATTTGCTTCAAACAGGGGATTATGATGGGATTTCTGTGCACTCATGAAACTAGGAAGTGATTAGAAAAACACTAGTTGAAGTTCTGTTTGAGCGTTAAATTCTAATTTAACATATTAATAGTCTCTTATCATCGAGGATGCTGATGGTGCTACAAAACAATACAAATAGGACTGGTGTCCTTCATCTTCACCCAAAAATTTAAATATAAATAAGAGAATGCATAAGAATTAGGTAACCAAATATTTATGCGCCAAAAATCCATTATTATTATTTTTTAAAAATGTTACAAAAAAAAGGGGAAGATAATAGACATTAGAGAAAATAAAAATAGAGAATAATGGGGAAAGAAAATTAAAGTATTGTCATCTTAACAAACAAGTTATTAATTTATTTATCTCTTCGTTAATGATAGACATAATCACATAAATACGTTCTATGCTATATTCCTTCGTATAAAAGGATTCTAGTCTCTTGTTATAATAGAAATCTCAAACCAATGTAACGAAAAAGAGAGAAATCCCATACCATATTCCATCAGAAAACAGAAGATAATGATATATATATCTTAAGAGGAGCAAAAGAGCAGAAAACGATAAGAACGCATAAATAACTCATTAGTTGAGTCAGTACACGAGTTGCTGCGACTAATACGCCGTAATTAGCGCTGGCAAGTCCGTTCTGAATCTTAATCTTCATATCCCATTCCATTGGCTCATGGGGTACCACGTGGACCTGGAACTACTTATTTTATTTTTTTTTTTTCAGAGAAAAAGAAGAATAAATAACTTTATTCTCAGGGTCAGGCCAGGCGTAATTATTATTATTATCATTATTGATTTCTTCAATCTTTATTGTGAGTGGGGGAATCACTCATTTGATTCGGAGCCTCGCAAAACTGGAGGGAAAAAATAAAATAAAAAGTAAGATTCAGTAGTATTCATGCCCCGCAAAACTGGAGGGACCTAATATGCATGCTCATATTGTTGTTTGCTTAATTTTCATCTCACATTGAACTATATCACATAATGTTAAGTCATTAAATATATAATATGGTGGTGAAGTGTTTTAGATAATTTAAAAGGAATTTTAGATTTAATTTTCTATAAAATTAGCTGATATTCATTTCTAAAACAGATCATATTGCAGTAGTAGCTAGTTATTCTATGGGGGAGAAGTGTACTTAATAAAACTAATTAAATGAATATTGCTAACATAGACTTTAAGGAAGGTAAATATAAAAAAAAGATTTTTGAAAGCACTCTAATAAATTGTCTTTTCAAGAGGAAATTGGCTATTGGCTAAGACAACGAAGGTCGAAAAAAATACAAAACACAATAGATCTCTTGATTAATTTCAAATCTATTTGATGTCTTAAGTTCTAAACCATTTTTTTATTTTTTATTTTAACGTGGGGGTTGTAAACCAAAATGGTTATAGTATTACTAGTCATGCAACTAAGCAATCAAATATCATATCTATATATATGCACCTGCAAGATTCAACCTTATTATTTATTATGTTGTGCCGTCCAAACTGAACCTTAATTCTTATGTGATGAGTCATAATATTTTATCCACTCACTTAATTTGCATGCAAGTAAAATGTAAAGAGAAGAAGGAGCGGGGGGGAGGGGGTGACAAGAAAATTCTATAATTAAAAGAACATTTAATTATAATAAATAGATAGATGTGTTGTGAGAACAACGTTACAAAGAGATAAAAGAGTATGAAAGATGGATGAGGACGTGGATGACATGACATGGTTGGAATCAAACGAGAATGTATTTTTGTCTCTTAACACAGTCCTGAATCGATCTTTAATTATACATGTCGCTGCACCGAAAAGGTTGCATGGATCAAGAATCTGGAAAAAAGGATGAGGACACAGCTCATATGGCCATGCTGTTTGGGGACACAAAAAGATTCATGTCACAATGGGCAACCATCCTCAACTAGATTTACAATGTTGGTTCTCATCTTTACATGCTCCGTTATCTTATGGGGGCATGTATCTTTATGTCTACATCGCCGACATTTTGTAATTTATGTACCCTATATGGATAAGCATGATCTTAATTACCCATTACATAGTAATTACTGTAACAAGTTTCCAAAACATTATGTTATAGTAAAAAGGTGGAATGCAGAGTTTGACATGTAGGGTACGTAATCCAATCCACTCTCTTTTGGACCTCTTTTGTGTTTCTCTATTCTATATATGTCCTTTGTTTTACGACTTAAGAAAGTAAAATTATCTTCTTTTTTATTTTATGTGTGAAATTATATTTTTGTTCGTTTCACTATTGATTTAAGCTTGCTTACATGTTAATCAAATCCACTTGATTATACATTGTATGTGCATGCGTGTTGAGACAAAGTATCTCTCTTTATATATATATAACGGGTAAACCAAGCTTTTATTTGTCTCCTCCATAATGTCACATGAGGCCGATTCCTTAAGGTGTGCAATTAAACCTTGATAAAAGACAAATCACTTTCCATTAAAAAAAANAAAAAAAAAAAAAAAAAAAAGATAAATCACTACGGTATATATTTACTGTTGGATTTTTTTTATTTTTTGAACAACAATGTTTGAAATTTTATTAATGTTAGTATTATAATTGTATCCTTTTTGACAGTTATTCTAATGGGTGTTTTCGGTACATTATAATTAGTTGTTTGATTCTACGTGACAACTTATTTGTGGAAAAATAATACAGGACGTTCCGAGTGTTGCTCAAAAGTAACATCTGAACTTATCACTTAATTATTCATATATATATATATATAATAAAACTTATCACTTAATTTCTTATTCAATATTTACCTATGAATCTGTTCAATTTTATACCTTAAAACTATTTGAGTTAAATAAATTTGCTCCTTTCTAAATTAGTAGAGTAATAAAGGCTAAATAAATAGTTTATAACCGAATGGTATTGAAGACTTGAAGTTGTTATTATAGCTAGTGAATTTCATATTCAAAACTTGAGTCATAATCAAAATATCAAAAAATAATAATCTATAACTACTTGAACTCAATTAAAGTGATTGAAAATAACAAAAAAAAATATATATATAGCATAGAATTACTAAAACATTGACTAAATCAATAAAATTTAGGCGATTTTACAAAAGAAAAAGTGGGAAATTTTAATGATATGAAAAGACATTATAAAATTAATCAAAATCTCCAATGATTTAAAACTTTAAGAATGAGTAAAATCTAATTAAGTTGTTGAAGATAAGCTCATCCAACGGCGTAATAGGTGAAGGTTTAGTAGTTAGTAGTACCTCTCAAACTCCACAAAGTCCCCGTTACTCTTAAGTTAAGTTATCAAGATATATTTGAGAACAAAACTATTCTACCAGAACAGCTTGCCTATCTTATCTCAAGTAAAAAAAAAAAAAAAACTTGCCGATCTTATCTCAATCAACTACATAATAATTAATTGAATTGACATATACCCTATTTAGAATGAGAAATTTAACCCAAATCATTAAAAGTTACGGTAATAATAAAATAAAAAATAAATGATTAAGATTTCAATTTGTCGTTTGTAGTTTCTACCAATAAAAAGATTAGCTTGAGCACAGTTTTTTTTTTTTTTCATTTTCTGAAAAAGAAATAATTGATGACATTGTCTTGCAAAGTAACATAAAACAGTAACATTTGCACTAAGTTTTAAATCAACAACAAAACATGTCCCCTTAAAATAGTTGACATGAGATTCATCAAATTAATTATGACTCGCCATTAATTATTTTAAATTGTAAACAAACAATGAGATTTTCTATATAAGATAATAGGAATTGTGGAGGGAAAGGCGTGCGAACACGACATAGACAAAGCGGACCACGTTGCAAAGGGCCCCCATACTTGGGTTGGTATAATGTTTCTTTTCCCAGTTTCATTCATACTCCCTCTCTTTCTCACTTTGAATCCAAGATTACCACTCTTTCTTTCTCTCTCTCTCTCTCTCTCTGTGATATCTAATTAAAGCTTATTATACCTTATTCTCCAAATTCTCTTTGGCAATCAAATCAAATACGCTCCTCTGTTCTCTGCTTCTCGGATGAAGAAGCTGTGTCCTAACCTTGATCGCGAGGATGGGCTCGAAACAGTGCTCGAGGTCCCAATCCCAGAAGAAATTTTCTCCCACAAGACAGCAACCAGCAACAGAGCTTGGCAGAACATGAAGTCATGGATGAAACCAAACGCAGATTCGAGATCATCGTCATCCATGGCAGACGTCTTCGGAGGCCGAAACACAGAGATCCAACTATTGCTTGGCGTCGTGGGAGCGCCATTAATCCCTTTCCCTATCACCTCTGAGAACCAAACCATAACTCGCAGCATTAAAGATCAACATATTGTGAGTGATGCCTAATACCAATTTCTTTTATAAAAATTGAAACTTTGATCAAAATAAAGTTACCCCATTTATTAATATTGATTAATTTTGTGATTTGTGGGTGTGCAGGAGGCTTCCATGGCAAAATATATAGTGAAGCAGTATGTGGCGGCGGTGGGAGGGGAACGTGCTTTGAACTCTGTGGATAGCATGTATGCGATGGGGCAGGTGAGAATGGGATCCTCGGAGTTTTGCACCGGGGAAGGGTGTGTGAATAGTAAGAAGATGTTGAAGCTGAAGAATCAGCAAATGAAGGGAGAGATGGGAGGGTTCGTGGTGTGGCAGAAGAGGCCAGAGCTATGGTGCTTGGAGCTGGTGCTTTCTGGTTACAAAATCAGTGCTGGGAGTGATGGGAAAGTGGCATGGAGGCAAACCCCTTGGCACCATTCTCACGCTTCTCGCGGTCCACCAAGGCCTCTTAGGCGTTTTCTACAGGTAAATTACCCATTCCACCTCATGAAATTCTTCACTCATTTTCACGCTAATTGTTTATTTCTTTCTTTGGGATTCATGTGTGTTTGAATCGTATTGTTTTGAACGAATAGTAAAAGGCCTCAAAATCATATGCTTACATCAAGTCATCAATTTGTTCTTCTAAATCTTAAACTTATTTTCTTCCTCTGAATGCTTAAAGTCTGCATAAATGTCCCTAACTTCCTATATATCTTGCTGAGTTCCCACTTCAATTGGGGAACCCATATCCGGGTCAATCACGGTTGTTGGTACTTGGTAGTTACTCATTTCCATTACAGAGAAAATGTCAAAAAGGAACAAGGGTTTGATGTTGTCACTAGGGAGCCTTTTTTCTAACCGAATGCGCCCTCTTACCTAATAATAATTAGTAGAGAAATTAGGAAAAAGCCAATTTATATTTTTCCATCTGTTTCCCTTTAAGAAAATGTACATTTGGTACGAAAAGTCAACAATTTTTGGAGAAAAATGCGGGGAAATTCCTTCTTTATTCAAGTCAAACATATAATTTTCGCTTCAGTAGCTGAAAAAAAAGTCAATAACTTTGCTCTTCGACAACCTGTATCCCTTTTTCTTTTTTTTTTTTTTTTTCGGCTGAATTGATTGAGTAGCGAGAGGTTGTTGGATATGGGCTGACTCTCCTTGCCTTTAAATAAACATTGATGTTCATACTGGGCCATGGTCCTTTATTGGGCCTTTCTATTCTAGCCCATATTTAAGGTCCAAATAGTCTTTGCCACGTTTATTCCTTATACAAAGCACATATACAGAATATCGTTATGAATTTATGCAAATTAGTGTTCGTTTTTGTTTTTATAATTGATTTGTCATGCTTAAAGAATCATTTTAAAACAGGGTGTTGATCCAAGGTCCACAGCCAATCTTTTTAGCAACTCTATATGCATAGGCGAGAAGACGGTGAACAATGAAGATTGTTTCACACTAAAAATGGAAGCCGAAGCGTCAGCACTCCGAGCAAGAAGCAGCAGCAACGTAGAGATTATTCGGCACACGATGTGGGGGTATTTCAGCCAAAGAACAGGGCTATTAGTGCAACTAGAGGACTCTCACTTGCTACGAATCAAATCCTTAGGAAATGACAGCATATTCTGGGAGACCAGCATGGAATCTTTGATACAAGACTACAGAAGCGTGGATGGCATCAACATAGCACACTCTGGGAAGACCTGGGCGTCCTTGTTTAGGTTTGGTGAAGGCCCTGAAAGCCATTCAAGGACAAGAATGGAAGAGGTTTGGCAAATTGAGGAAGTGGATTTTAATATAAAGGGTTTGTCCATGGATTGCTTCCTACCTCCTAGTGATTTGAAGAAAGAGGAAGGGGTATCAGAGTGTGGCATTGTTACGAGTAATGCCAAATTGCCCTATAAGATTCGCTCAGCTTCTTTTAGGATTAGTGCTTCTAAAGTAGCAGCAATTAATGTGGATGATTCAAGTACAAGCGAAAGCGATGATGATCTTTTTAGCAATTCAGAAAGTCATGATGATCTGTAAATCTCTCTTGTATTTTGTAAATACAGGCTCATATGCCACATCACACATGCTTATATTTTAGATGAGATATATAGCATAACTTATTTATTTTCTTCAATTGATAATATTTCTTCTAGAAGTAGCATTTTGTAACATAACAAGGGGATGCTGTATCTTGAGCCATCTACTAAAATAAGCCGCTTGTATAAAAGAAATGTTGAATTTGGTTCACCATGTATAAAAAGCCTTTGGGCAGTTTAAATGGTCCATACAAAATTGGGCCGCGCCAGGACGAGGGCATTAATGAAAGAAACTACTGTAAGATGGGGTAATAAGTAGAAATCGGATTGTCTACAGTGTAACGGTCCCGACCCAAGCGCGGATTCGTATTCTTGCGCACGATAGAACTTTCTGGAATTATCACGAATTATCTTCTCTCTCCCTCAAAAAGCCCCCTTTATCCCTCACTCCCACTCTGCAACCTAGTAACTGCAAAGTTCCTGAAATCCTTTTCCAGAAATTTCACTTCTCTAATTTTCTGATTACTTTTGACTTTCTACGGTAACAATGTCGCTGATCCCGCACTTCTTTGGCCGCCGATCAAACGTCTTGGATCCTTTCTCACCGGAGATTTGGGGCCCATTCGAAGGGTGGCCTGCCCGCTCCTTCCCGGACCAATTGCGAATGGGCTTCCCCTCTGAGACGTCGTCCTTCGCCCGCGCTAACGTCGATTGGAGGGAGACTCCGACGGCGCACGTGTTCAAAGCGGATGTTCCAGGGCTGAAGAAAGAGGAGGTGAAGGTGGAGATCCAAGACGGAGGGGTCCTCCATATCAGCGGCGAGAGGAACCTTGAGCAGGAGGAGAAAACAGACACCTGGCACCGGATTGAGCGCAGCAGCGGCAGGTTCACAAGGAGGTTCAGGCTTCCGGAGAACGCCAAGATTGATCAGGTGAAGGCTGCAATGGAGGATGGAGTGCTCACTGTCACTGTGCCTAAGCAAGAGGTGAACAAGACTGATGTGAGGTCCATCGAAATTTCTGGTTGAAAATTGGTTCTCTGTTTCTGTTTTTCACTGCGAAAATGCGAATGGTTCTATCCACCTATGGCTAGGAATGGAGTCCCTTTCCTGTTCCTGTTCCTGTTCCCCGAGTAATTAACTTTAGCTTGAGCTAGTATGTTGAGACTCTATGTCTGGTGTTCCTTCTGGTATATGCTCTTTTTTGGAATGGAATGGATTGGGTTTATGATCTGATGTGAAATTAATCCATTGTTGGATTTGATCTTTACTGAAATGAATGTTGAACTATACACAAGGGGCAAAACGTTCAACGACTAAGATGTTTTACTGTGAGAAATAGAACAGTTAACGAATCAAGTCAACATCAAAAAGGCACGAGAATGGCTGCTTATTGTATCTGCTCTAATTGTTGCTATAGATTTAGGCCGTCTGATATGTCATGAAGATTATCTGGTTGATATGTGTGTCACTTTTCTTATCCTTCAATCTATTTCATTCCACCGCATTATTTCTAGTTGCTAGTATGAGGGATAATATAGCCATTTTCAAGTAACCATTTCTTAGCAAATGGGTAATTTCTTGGACGAATTGTCAGAACATGGAAAAGATTCTGACTATAGAGAGCAACTGAGTTTTGGCGAGTGACCCCAAACTCATGGCAATTTTTCTGTAGATACGATAATTTGAAGTACGGATACTTATAATTTACTTTAATTCTGAAAAGCCTTATGATAGTCACTGGACATTCAGAATTATGCTTCCAACCAAGACATGACAAAAAGAAATTCTCGAGAGAAATTCTGGTGAAATTATTGCAATTCAATGGATATTGTCTAGCACTTTCACGAGAAAGGCTGCCCATCTCCAAATTCCTAGGTGACCCAAGGCATAATTTAGTAATTGTTTATTAATCAATCACATAGAAAAAAATAATAATAATAATTTTGAATAGGTGTATGGATTAACCATCATAAATGCGTACATTTTATAAGCGTGAGATATCTCGAAATTTTTATAATTTTCACATTCTAATCTATGTATATATTGAAAAATTCTTAATTGTTATAGTACAAGTTATACCACTGTAATGCTGAGACTGGCGAAAAGAAAATCCTCCATTATTCCTTCTATTGTTCATGTTTACTTTTCTTTGCTTTACAACCCCTTCTGGCCTTCCATTACTAGGTACACAATATTTTATCCAGCAAGAAAACAAATAAAAAAAGTACAAGGATGCGTTGGAAAATGGTAATTGGTACATCTTCAGATGCAAAGGATACTAAAAACCTGAACATCCCAATGATTTGAACCCGAGTCCATAATTTTAGGATCACGCATTTTTTCAGACCTCTTTACTTCTGTAAATCAAAGATTTTAAGTGTAGGAATGTGGGATTTTGTTCGTCAAGTTAACACACATATCCTCTTTTATCTTGAATGAAGCTTAGCAAGCGAGACCTTTATTTAGGCAAGTAGGTATTACCATTAACATGAAAGCCAGAGCTTGAGTCTCTGAAAGCATTATCCCTTGCCTGCTTGATTTGTCAAAGTTCTGCAATTAACCATCCCAATACTCTGTTAAGACCTATTCTAATTCTGGGTGTTTTGACTTGTGGCAGATAAATCTCAAATAGTTTACTTCTTCAAAAAGAAGAGGAAGATCACATCACATACTTATTATAGAAAAGTTAGAAATATTGACGAAACTTTCCAAGACTGCAACACAAAACAGAGTATCAAACATAAAAGCAGGGGAAGCCGATCAAAAGGTTTAGCCAGAGATTTGAATGGACTTGATTTCAGGCTTCGGCTCTTGTTCCTTAGGCACAGTAACAGTGAGCACCCCGTTCTCCATCGCGGCCCTGATCTGATCCACCTTAGCGTTCTCTGGCAACCTGAACCTCCTCATGAATTTGCCACTGCTTCTCTCGATTCGGTGCCATCGATCATCCTTGTGCTCTTGCTCTCTGCTTCTTTCCCCACTTATCTGCAGCACTCCGTCATTTTCCACCTCCACCTTCACTTCTTCCTTCTTGAGCCCTGGAATGTCAGCTTTGAAGACGTGAGCCTCTGGAGTCTCCTTCCAATCCACACGAGTGCTGGCGATGGCACTGGTTTCACGAACAGAGGAGGGCACGTTGGCCATGCTGCTGCTCCACAAGGGGAAGCTCTCAAAGGGATCCCATACGTCCAAGGAGAAAGGATCAAAGATGTTGCTTCTTCTATCACCGAATAATCTTGGGATCAGTGACATGGCTAATGGCTTGGGAATTGATCAAACGTAAGCTATTATAAGCTTTGCAGATTCTCTTTCTCATGAGAACGGGAAAGGAAAGTGGTTTATTTATACGGAATGGGAACAAGTGTGTGGGAATTTCTTGGACTTTCTATCAAGGATTCGATGGACATAGATTCTTTCTATATGTTTCTACAAGCTTCTTTGTTATAAAAAAAACAGGATTTTTCTGTTATTATCTTTCAAGATTTTCCTAATTTCAAGGATTCGATGGACACAGATTCTTTCTGTATGTTTCTACAAGCTTCTTTGTTATAATTATAATAGGCTTTTCCGTTATTATCTTTCAAGATTTTTCCCAAAATTAGGACCAGACCACGGAAAGCCCAAGAAATATTTGGAGGTGTCGTAGTGGGAGGTGTCAATTACAGGCCTCTTCCCAATCCCAACCCAGCGTGAGGGTCCTTATCTTTCTTAATTCTCTTCTTCTGGCCTGGGATTTGACCTGTTCCTTCATCATTAGACCCTCGAGAATGAGCTATTCATACAAAAACTATATACTCTCATTAGAGAAGATGCAGGAGGTATAGAGTTATTTGAAACTGTTTCATTAAAATTTTAGTAAGCATCTGTGAAGTTTTAATATGTTGAATTAAACTCAAATGCTATCATGTCCACAAGAGTTAAAAAAAAAAGTATTGTTCTTCTCAGGTATCAGCTTGTTTGAAACTACAAACTTTTTAAGAATTGAATTGATTTGTATTTTAATTCTTTAATAAATTTTGTTTGGAATTATATTAAAATTGAATTGATTTACAACTCATTTCATGTGCAATAGGGTTTATCCTATCATTTTTTATATGATTTGTAAATATTTTTTTAAAAATTAATTTAATTCATTTTTAATTATAAGATATTTCAAATATACTCAGAAGTGAAAACTAGAAAGATGATATATGGTTGACCAGGCTTTCTAGGGATTGAAATGAAGAGCCTCCCACTTGTACACTTTTTTTGGCTTTCATTTTCAAATTCACTATTCTCTCTTTCATATCGTTCCCCTGCGCTTTATTCATGGGCCTTTTTATTGCTCTTTCTATTTCCCCTCTCTCAAATTTGCCTTCTAAATGCACCCCTACCCTTCAAACATCACTCACATATCTTGCACTAACCAATTGATCACCAAAACTAGGAGAACAAATCATTGGAACACATTCACAAATACTCTCCATGGTTGAATTCCAACCATTGTGTGTCAAAAACCCAGCTACTGCAGAATGTCTCAGCACTTCCAATTGAGGAGCCCATTTCAGAATATGGCCCCTGCCACCCAAATTTTCTAGGAACCCCTTTGGCAATGGTTCAAGCCACTCCGAGCCAGGGATTGACCACCCACAAGAAGGGTTGCTGGCTGTTGGCTAGCCCCCAGGCTATAACCCCTTTGGCAATGGTTCAAGCCACTCCGAGCCAGGGATTGACCCTGGTCGAACCACCCACAAGAAGGGTTGCTGGCTGTTGGCTAGCCCCCAGGCTACCTCCAAAAATTCAGCTAGACTTATTTACTGAAATGCTCCCAAAGCTCACATAAATAACAGAGTTGGGTGCTTGAGAGTTGAGCCAGGAAATTGCACTTTGGTCATGTTTTAGTAAGCTACTTGAAGAAGAAGAAGAAGCTGAGGGATTGTATTTATGAAATGGGCCAATTGCAAAGACTGGAATAGAGAAGTGTTGGCGGCATGTGACTAGTGCAGATTGTTCAAGGTCTTGGAAGGTGTTCCAAATGAGCCCTGAAGAAGACTTGCTCTCTTTGATCATGTTAAGTAGGAATTCATACAAGTTATCTGGGTTGCCCGTATTGATCAGAGGAAGGTCTTTAACTCTAAGCGGTGGAAGCTCTGTCACTAGCTCTTCCAACTGAGATTCTGAGAAAAAAAACAAGAAAACCAATTTCTTTACAAATTATAACATTTTACATGTGCTTCTGTACATAGTGTTATATAGAGTGAGGGAGACTTACCTTGTTGGCGAAGGTAACCCTTGTCACTTAAAAATGGGAAGGCGTCCCAAGCTAGAAAAGAACACACACTAGATGGCCGTAAAACTATTCCTGGAATTCTAAGGCTATTAGCAACAGGTTGGGAGAAGTACCATACAGCATCTGCAATTAAGCAAGCTATAGGCTCCTCAGAACTAGTTAGCAACTTTGCCAAGCAATAACGGAAGGGTACCAAACACTCGGCATTTAGGAACTTGTTAAGTGCAATAACGTCAGACATAGAAGCTTGGTTTCCTTCAAGTTCAAGCCATCGGGGATTGAATGGAAAGTGAAGTGAGGGTAATTTGAAGGGTTGGGAGAGTTAAATTCAGTGTGAATTATGGAGATGCAAAAGCTTTTGGAATAAAGAATGTTTGCAAGCTGAAGCATAGGGTTTATGTGGCCTTGATAGGGGAAAGGGAAGAGAACTAGACGCTTGCCTTCTCTTTCTTACTCTCTGGGGTTCATTGTTGTCCTTCTGTGCTAGGTTATCTGTGCCTCGAATGAATGTAATGCACCAGAAGGTGCATTTTAAAGGCTGGAAAGGAACGAGGAAACTATATTCTTTGACTCTCAAGTCTCAACCACCATTCCCATCAAATGAACTGCTGTTTGGTGCCATGGGAACTGAGTTTCCTATGACTGTTAGGATCTACTAGACTTTCATTTGGACCAAAACAATGTTCTGATCGTGGGAAACAATAAATGCCAGACAGATTTCGCTTCCAAATTGGCTCTTTCCTTCAACTAACAACAAATCGGAGTCCCAACTCCTCTTCCATCCCAATCATGCCTTCAAGAGAGAGTAAAACCGATAATGTCACATATGTCGACATAATTTCTTTTTTATGCTTCAGGAAAAAGTTCTGACAGAGTATATACACAAGACTGTGAGGTGTAAAAGTATCAAGTTTAAAAAAGTGAAAAGTCACATCTCGATTAGCAACATCAAATTGGAAGAAAAACTCAATCAAGGTTACCTCCATTTATATGTTTATTTTGTGTATTTATCTTGTCATTTTATAAGTATCTGATCCAGTAAAAGAAGAGTTTCACAGCACCCTCCAGAAGAATGTAAATGAATAAATTTGTTTTGAATCCTTTAAGAGCAAGAAATTCAACCATTCACAATTTTAAGTACAAGCAGTGAGCCAATATCTGCTTCAAGGATTCAAAGGATAATATTCATTCGAGATGACCAAATGTTGATATTAAACATCATGGCTACTTTTTATTCGTCTAATTGAAAACAATCATATTTTGGTCTTCCCTATATCTACTAATACAAGATGTCGCTGCTGATATTCTCATATGGTAACAGGTTAGTAAATGTTGTTTTCAAACAGAAACGTAAAGCAGAAAACAACAAGAAGGAATATGAGCTGCTGAGAATAATTTTATTGAAGATAACTTAAGACTTAAATACACGTGAAAGATGCTAGAATAAAGGATCATGGCCCAAAATTCTAGTCAGCACAACTAACAACATAGTCCACTACTTAAGTAAAATAACAGCTTAGCAGAAAAACAGGAACTAACAACCCACTAACAGTAACAGCTAGTTGAAACAAACTTTGACAGATTCCTAAGGCACGTTTTCAACAGTAAAGAAATCAATGAGCTCCAGATGTAAATTACTTCAGTGACAAAATGTGATTAACCAAACCCTCTAGGGAACAGAAAGATGAACCACCTTCTTCCAAGCAAAGATTTGCCTTTTCCTTCAGATTTAAGACATTGTCCCTAATTTCCTTCCCTTCACTCCCCAACATTAGTTTTCTGATAGTCTTTTCTATCTCTCCTCTATCCAGCATATTCTGTAATTGCAACCCAGCCTTCCAAACGCCACTAACATATTTGGCATTGACCTTTTGGTCTGCAAAACAGGGCATACAAATCATAGGAACCCCTCCACATATGCTCTCCAATGTTGAGTTCCAACCATTATGAGTCCAAAATGCTCCCACTGCAGGATGGCTCAGCACTTCTTTTTGTGGTGCCCATTTGACAATGTGACCCCTTCCTCCCAAATTATGTAGGAACCCGTTAGGCAAATGTTCGAGCCATTCCATACCACGGATCAATCCTGGTCGAACCACCCACAAAAATGGCTGCTTGCTGTTGGCTAACCCCCAAGCTACCTCCAAGAATTCAGTTTCACTCATATCAGCAATACTCCCAAAGCTGACATAAAGCACAGAGTTGGATTCTTGTTTGTCTAACCAGGAGATGCAACTTCTATCTGGGATCAACAAGCTACTAGAAGAAGAATATGATGAGCCTGCAGGGAAGTACTTATGAAAGGGGCCTATTGGGTAGATTGGGATGGAAAACTCTAGGCGGAGCCTTGTTAATGCAGATGATTCCAAGTCTTCAAAGGTGTTCCAAATCACTCCTGAAGAGGCCTTGCATTCATCAACGAAGCGACAAACTAGTTTATAAAATGCCTCGGGGTCACGTGTCTCAATCTTAGGAAGGTCTTTCACTTTGAGTGGTGGAAGCTCAACCACGGGCTCTTCCAATCGTGAATCTGAATTTCCAACATAAATCAATTGTTGAATGTTTAGGCCTCAGCTTCACAAAGGATATGATCATTATTCATCTCATATTGATGTTTGGCTTGCATTTTTTAAAACATAATAACAAAGATCCATGGGGTATCATTACTGAAAAGAAACAATTAGAAGTTAAATCAGATACGTCTAGGATCCTATTAAAGGGTCAAAATCAGATACCACCGATATTAATAACCCATAAATTGAATACTATAAAGATGGAAACTTTTTTATCAGTAAAACATACATCAATTTCGAATTTGGGATTTCCGATCAAAAATATTGAAGAGGGGATTAAGATTAAGAAGCCACCTTGAATGGGGAGGTAACCCTTTTCTCTTAGAAGCGGAAATGAAGCGAAAACAACAAAGGACGATGCCCCACCAGTCCTTAACACAAGCCTCGGGAGCTGGAAGCTGTCACAAACAGCTTGAGTGAAATGAAGCGCAGCATCAGAGATCAAGCAAGAAATAGGCTCCTGAGAGCCATCAGATAGCAACTTAGCCAAGCATTCCCGCAAAGGGGTTGCGCATTTGATGTTGATAAGATCAGTTAGGTGTATAACATCGGAGGTTGAGGCTTCGGTTTCAGGTAAACCATCGGGGATGGAATGGAAGGTGAAGTGAGGGTACCCAGAAGCGTTAGGAGAGTTGAAGTTGGTGTGGATGATGACGATGGAGAAACCATTTGAGTGGAGGATGCCTGCAAGCTCAAGTAACGGTGTTATGTGGCCTTGCAGCGGCGACGGCATCAGAACTAATCTGCGACCCTTGCGTTGCTCCATTTGCGTGCTTCTACTGTGCTCTCCTCAGAGACTCTTCAACTTTGTGGAATTTTTTTTCCTAGTTCAGAAATGTGACCGAGTCAACTAAGGAATCAGGGGAGATTGGGAGTTGGGATTGTAAGGCTTTAGAAATTGTTTTTAGAAAAATTCATTGGGCCAATATGACATTTGAGATTCTTTCTATAATTATTCAGGGATCATATTAATATTCAAAGGCATATGATGTCAACATAGAGATTATACGGAACTAGCACAAAAAGAACCCAATAAGTAGGAGAAATATAAAAATATGTAAATACAATCATCTTACCCAAAGAGAATGAATTATATTGGGTAAATATGTCCCATATTGTTTCNACAACAACAACAATAATAATAAATAAATAATATTGTAGCTGTAAAAAAAAAATAGAGATTTGGAAGAGGAAACAAACACAAGGGGTGGAGTAATCTTAAAACTTACATGCATTTTAGTAAGTGTCAAGTATATAATTTATTACTGAAGTAGACAATTGTCACCCAATTTGTATTGTTAATGAGTGGGTGTGGGTGATTGTAATAGTATTATTTTATTTTCAGAAATAGAGGGTTTATATTAAGAATTCATGTATATTACATTCATTATAAAGAAAAACCCACTAAATCGTTGATATAACAATAATTTTTTAAGGAGAAAAGAATTATAATTCTAAAGCATAAACTCATAAATAATATTTTGGCTTGTAATTTTAAAACGAAAAAAATATTTTTGACTTACTTTATAATTGGTTGACCTCTATTGGAATTCTACTATATTTATTATTATTTGTCACAATTTTTTTTTCATTGACCTGAATATTACACTTTAGCAACAAAATTACACATTTATCACACTTTTTAATTTAATTACCTAAATATTATAGTTTTTAAAAATTAAAAACAAAAAAAAAGTTTTCGAACATGTGGAGACCATTGAACGCGCCAGTGGCCATGCGGCGTGTCCACGTGGGACATGCCGGTAGCCAATTAGCGTGTCCCTTCTTGTCTATTTCGGGAAGTTTTTCTTTTATCTTTTTTTATTATTATTATTCTTATATACAAAAAAAAGTAGCTAAAGGCTAAACAAGAAAGGACACGTCATGAGGTTACCAACATATCCGACGTAGACACACTGCATAGCCACTAGTGCGTTTGGTGGTTCCCATATGTCGGTTATATTTTTATTTTTATTNTTTTTTTTTATTTTTTAAAAATTGTAATATTTAGGTAATTAAGTTAAAAACTATAATAGATTGATAAATTTGTTTGTAAAATGTAATATTCAAGTCAATGAACCGAGATTTAATTAGTGAGCTTCAAATTCCAATGACAAAATATGAGTAACCAAGCTTTCCAGAAATCGGTAAGAGGAACCACCTTGTTTCATGCAAAGCGTTGCCTCTTCCTTGAGACTTAAGCTTCTCTCTCTAATCTCCTTCCCTTCATTCATTTCCATTAGTATCCTAATGCTTCTCTCTATTTCCCCCCTCTCCAATCCCTTCTCTAATTGCAAACCAACCTTCCAAACATGGCTTACATATCTTGCATTCACCATTTGGTCAGTGAAACGAGGCATACAAATCATTGGAACCCCTTCACAAATACTCTCCATAGTTGAATTCCAACCATTATGAGTCCAGAATGCCCCTAAAGCTGGGTGAGCCAGCACTTGTAATTGAGGAGCCCATTTCACAATGTGGCCTCTTCCTCCCAAATTCTCTAAGAAACCACTAGGCAATGTTTCGAGCCAGTCCGAGCCACTGATCATTCCGGGTCGAACCACCCACAAGAATGGGTGCTTGCTGTTGGCTAAGCCCCAAGCAATCTCCAACAACTCTGTCTCAGCTATGGCTGCCAAACTCCCAAAACTAACGTAGACAACAGATTTGGGTCCTTGTTTATCTAACCAGGGCATGCAAGTTTCGTCTGGGGTTAACAAGCTACTAGAACAAGACTCTGAAGGAAAATATTTGTGAAAGGGGCCAATTGGGAACATTGGGATGGAAAATTTTTGGCCAAGTTTCTGGAGTGCAGATGATTCCAATTCTTCAAAGGAGTTCCAAATCACTCCTAAAGAGGCCATGGTCTCGTTGACTAAGTTGTATACTAAGTTATAATATTTCTCGGGCTCCTTGGTGTTAATCACAGGCAAGTCTTTCTCAATCCTTGGAAGTCGAAGACTATTAGCAACAGCTTGTGTAAAGTAGCAGACAGCATCTGAGATCAAGCAAGCAATAGGGTCGTCAGAAGCATTAGATAGCAACTTAGTCAAGCATTCCCTGAAAGGCGTTACAGATTTAATGTTGAGTAGAGTGACAAAATGCAAGAGATCTGAAGCAGAGGATTCACTTTGGGATAAGCCATCAGGGAAGGAATGGAAGGTGAAGTGGGGATAGTTTGAATAGTTGGGTGAGTTGAAAGTGGTGTGAATGATGGTGATGGAGAAACCCTTTGAATGAAGGATTTGTGCAAGCTCAAGCATAGGGTTTACGTGGCCTTGCAGTGGTAAGGGGATAAGTAACAATCTGCGGCCCTTTCTTTGCTCCATTGCTCTACCTATTATTAGCCTCTCCTTTCATGTCTTTTTCTTCTTAGAACAGCGCAGAGTCTATCATTTCCCCCTGTACGTGTGGTTTCTATTTCTTAGCTGGAGCCCCCTATTAAATGAGGCATTAATTTGTGTACCAAAAACAAAATATGGTATAGCATTGAAATTTTTTTGTCACCAAAAAACGAAACAACCAAAAAGCATTAGTTATTTTCATATAGACAGATATATATTACTAAACTCTGTAAATTTTGGTTTTTTTGTGCATAATTTAATTTATTTATTGTGCTANTGCATAATTTATTTTATTTATTGTGCTACTTATTTTAACAAAAGTGACATTATTTGATAAAAAATTTAAATAAATCTAATAAAATTAAGATTGTCCCATTTAAACAATATGCAAATACAATTACTCTAATTTCATATAGGATGTGTCAGAAGGTGCCAGTAACTTGATGCTGGATAATGAGGAAAACATTCAAACAAACCAGTAGAAGATTAGAATGTAGAAACCCTTTTTTTTGTTTTATTTTAAAAATGCGATGGTTATTGTAGAGAAACCAAATAAAAGGGTGGAGGTCTAGTAAAATAATTGTCTTTTGTTTTCTTTACTCAAAGCACACTTTTTTTTTTAACAAAAAAAAAAAAGCACCCTTATNAAAAAAAAAAAAAAAAAGCACCCTTATTTTAGATTGAAAAAAGTTTACATTCTAAGGGTGGTGAAATTTGGTGATAAGTACATAATATTACTTATTAGTCATACGAAATATAGGCATACTTATTCTGGCAGCTAAAGGATTTCTTTTTTAAAGAAAAAACACACACTAATGTCAGCTAATTATAAAATATTTTCTACATAAAATTACAGCTATGAATATTTCAATATTGAGATCTTTAAAATAAAAATGACTCACTCTAAATTTAGCAAATCTGGCTCCATTCAAAAGTTAAGGTTTGACATTAATTCATGAATTATCAAAAATAAATAAATAAATAAATAAGTTTAATTTAAATATAAGCCTATTATTAAATTTGTATAGTCTAAATTAATAGTTGTGAGATATGTAGTAGTAGTAGTAAAAATAATACCATAAGAACTTTAAGAAGTCTAAAGTCTATATACAATACATGAGTTTAAGATAAACTTTAAGCACGTTTTGAGATTCACGGTTCATTCACTGGAACTATTGCGTATGGGACAAAGAAATGTGAAAATGGCCACAAAAAACCACAGAATAAGTAATTGCAAATGGCAAATACAACTGCCTTACCTAAAGAATATGATTTTTATTGAACACATGTCCTATATTGTTTCTAAAAATGAAAAAGTTGCCGTGATTAAAATACATTCCAAATTGTGAAAAGAGTTAGTGGGCTTCAAACATAAATTGATTCCAGTGACAACAAGTGAGTAACCAAGGCTTCCAAGGAACGGTAAGAAGAACCAGTTTGTTTGAGGCAAAGCTTTGCTTTTTCCTTGAGACTTAAGCTTCTCTCTCTAATCTCCTTCCCTTCATTCGCTTCCATTAGTTTTCTAATAGTTCTCTCTATTTCCCCTCTCTCCAATCCCTTCTCTAATTGCAAACCAACCTTCCAAACATGGCTTACATATCTTGCATTCACCATTTGGTCAGTGAAACGAGGCATACAAATCATTGGAACCCCTTCACAAATACTCTCCATAGTTGAATTCCAACCACTATGAGTCCAGAATGCCCCTACAGCTGGGTGAGCCAGCACTTGTAGTTGAGGAGCCCATTTCACAATGTGGCCGCTTCCTCCCAAGTTCTCTATGAACCCACTTGGCAAGGGTTCGAGCCACTCCGAGCCACTGATCAGTCCGGGTCGAACCACCCACAAGAATGGGTGCTTGCTGTTGACTAAGCCCCAAGCAATCTCCAACAACTCTGTCTCAGATATGGCTGCCACACTCCCAAAACTAACGTAGACTACAGAGTTGGGTCCTCGTTTGTCTAACCAGGGCATGCAAGTTTCGTCTGGGGTTACTAAGCTATGAGATGAAGCAGAGCCTGAAGGAAAATATTTGTGAAAGGGACCTATTGGGAAAATTGGGACGGAAAATTGCTGGCGAAGTTTTGCGAGTGCAGGTGATTCCAGCTCTTCAAAGGAGTTCAAGATCACTCCTGAGGAGGCCATGGCTTCATTGACCATGCTGCATATTACTTCATAAAATTTATCGGGGTGCTTGGTGTCAACCAGAGGCAAGTCTTTCACTCTCAGTGGTGGAAGCTCTGCCACAGCCTCTTCCATATCGAATTGAGATTCTAACATGTTCAAAATGCAGAAACAGAGTATGTAAACCATTTTTTTACAAAGATTGGAACTTTTTGAAAATTGAAGATAAGAAAACCGTATTTAAACCATTTTACTGAGATGGGTATATAAATAGAAGGTTTGATGCCCTCAAACTTTTCAGAGAGACGAAGAGAAACTAACCTGGTATGGGGAGGTAACCTTTTTCTTTGAGAGAAGGAAAGGCCACAAAAGCAAGAGTGGAAGATAACCCACCAGTCCTCAAGGCAATCCTTGGGAGGTGGAGACTGTTAGCAACAGGTTGAGTGAAGTAATACAAAGCATCTGAGATCAAGCAAGCAATAGGTTCCTCAGATTCAGAAGCATCACAAACCAATTTAGCCAAGCATTCCCTGAAAGACTTTACAATTCTAGTGTTGAGTAGAATGCCAAGACTGGGGAGATCCTCTAAATCGCTTTGGGATAAACCATACAAGATGGAATGGAAGGTGAAGTATGGGTATTTTGAAGGGTTGAGAGAGTTCAAGTCGGAGTGGATGATGGTGATGGAAAAACCCTTTGAGTGTAGGACATGTGCTAGCTCAAGCATAGGGTTTATGTGCCCTTGAAATGGTAGAGGGAAAAGTACCAATCTTCGCCCATTTCTTTCCTCCATTGCTCTCTCTCTTCCAGATTCTTCTCTACACTTGGGCGTCCCTGTGGGAATTTGTGATTTGATTTGTTTGTTGCATCGCTTTAGTCAATGTGGCCTTCAAAACATTTGGTTTAGAATTATGAAAAAAAATAAAACTTAGAAAATTTACCACTTAAAAAATTGAGAATTGCAATAATTTGTTGTATTTGTTTATTGAGCTTACATGTCTAATTATGTAAAACACACGGTTGAGTTCTAAAAATTTCAATGCCATACTTTTCAATGATTTTTCATTAATTTTTTATGTAAAAGAAAATTTAATTTAACCAAAAACATTAGTTATTTTATTATATAATGAGTGCGTCATAACTCATAGAAACGATAATAAAATCAAATTAAATGTGAGATTAGACGGTGATTGAACTTAACTTAATTTTACAAAAAATGGAAAAAGAAAAGAAGATAAGGTTGTAAAAGTTGTACAAGTATGTGTGGCTGCAGAATTGCATAATGCAGAGTGCAGTAATCAGGCCAAAAAAATAATGCAGGAGGTTCACACAATGCATATAGTGATAGGTGGCAATGCACTTGACCTTTCAGTTGAGGAGTATGTCCTACTCCTACGTATGAGAAGCAGCCGTTATGAAATATGAAACTGAGCCATGGCCCAACCCAACCCAACCCAAAGGCTCCAAAAGGAAAAGGCGAAAATACCCTTGGTTGGACATGCAAAAATTCCGATGAAGCCCCGTGAGGAAGGAAAGCCCAAATAGACGTGGAAAATATCTGTAATATTCGGGAAACATCTTGCATCTACTCTAGATCCACTCCCGCCATTCGAGAAGTAAACAGTGTGGTGTGAGTGAAGTTTAAACTTGTCTAATCTCTATCCTCCTGAACCATCACGAACAATCTTCCAATGACCAAAATATCCTCATCTTTCTCCTATATAAATAACTCCATCTCCACACTCTACCCACACAACAAACAAACAAACAAACAAACAAAGACGCAAGCTAGCTGTCACCTAAATGGAGAGCGACGTGAGTGGAAAACGGGTTACAGGGACGCTGGCGACTGGGTTTCTTCTGGATGAATCTGGACTCCCCTCTCGGAGTGATCTGCTGGATGAAGCTGGACTCCCCTCTCGGAGTGGGAAAAAAATCAAGGGGGATGGAAAGGAATTTGATGGCCTCTCTTCTATGCCTGTGTCTTATGAACAGATAATGCAAGCAGACATGGAGTTGGAACCTCATGCAAACACAAGGCTGTCTTATAAGAATACTCTTATGGGAGGCTTATCAGAGGATGAGTTCGAAGGAAATGGGTCAGAGGCAGAAGAGGAGAATGAAGATGATGATGAAACCACAACAGAATCGATGGACGAAAACAGAGCAAGGCTGAACGATAAAGCTGGGAAGGAGTCTAGAATCTCAGTCTCTTTCAAAGCCGAGGATCCTCTTTGCCCGCTAATTGAGCTGTCATCAAAAGAGCGTGAAAGGATCCGCAAGCCTTGGAAGAAATGTCTTATCATTAAACTCTTGGGAAAAAGGATAGGTTTCCATTTCTTGGAGAAGAAACTCAAACAGATGTGGTCACTCAAGGGTGTAATGACCATCATCGACTTGGGCAACGACTTTCACTTAGTTAAGTTTAGCTCTGATCAGGATTATGATTTTGCTCTCTCGGGAGGCCCTTGGATGATCTTTGATCATTACCTTACTATACAGGAATGGCAGCCAAACTTCAACCCCTTCTCGACATCCATCAACTCGGTTATGGTTTGGGTTCGTTTCCCAGGCATTGCTATGGAGTATTATGACAGGGATATCTTGGAAACTCTGGGCAACTGTGTAGGTCGCACGATTAAAGTTGATTCTAATACTTTTTTGCAGGCAAGAGGGAAGTTTGCTAGACTTTGTGTAGAGGTAGATCTTTCCAAGCCTTTATTATCCCGGTTATGCATTGATGGTATTTCTTATCTGGTTGAGTACGAAGGAATCCATCTTATTTGTTTCCTATGTGGTAGATATGGTCATATGAAGGAGGGATGTTCAGTTAAATCCACCAGTAAGCCAGTGGAGTCAAGAGGGGGGGAGGCTGAAGAGGTGGCCGGAGATTACCAAGGTGCAAATACTGTGGATGACCACAATTTTGGTCCTTGGATGTTGGTGCAAAAACCAAAGCGATTTTGGCGGGATAAGGGGAGAGATTCGAGCAAGTTGACCAAAGATGGAGGAGGATTTCCAGGAGATCAGATAAAGGAAAGTATGGGCACTGCAAGAGGTTCACGTTTTGTTGCTCTTGAAGAGGATGTAGGAGACGTGCATGCTTCTTCTTCTATTACTACAAAGGATTTTGTTAAAGAAGGTAAAGAGGGAGAGAGAAATGGTGCATTTATTGGATCACGTGGGAGTTCAAAAAATCAAAAAAAAGTGCTACATGAAAGGACAAGTGAAGGAAAGGTGTCAGATGTTAGCATTAAACAAAATTATATAGCTACAAAAGGGGGTGGGCCTAGTAATAAAATAATAGTGCCTAGTAAGGATAATAATAATAAGGTGCACAAGGAAATTAACCACTTGGGGAGACAGATGACTCACGGTGCAACAAGGAATATGGCTTCTCCCACTTCTCTAGTGGGTAAAGACTTGGCTCATCATCCTTTGGAGGACCCGCCGGACGATGTCCTGCTGGACGATGAGTTGATGGAAGGAAACAATCATCCGAAACCTCCAGATTTATCCTCTGAAGCAGAACCCTACAAAGAGGGAGACTCCATGATTGAGGAACCGGAGGCTCATGCCTTGGTGGGATGTGACCATGATAGTTTGTTGGAAGTTGAAGACATGCAAGTGTCTTAAAGTCTTGGATTCTTATAATAAGGTGCACAAGGAAATTAACCACTTGGGGAGACAGATGACCCACGGTGCAACAAGGAATATGGCTTCTCCCACTTCTCTAGTGGGTAAAGACTTGGCTCATCATCCTTTGGAGGACCCGCCGGACGATGTCCTGCTGGACGATGAGTTGATGGAAGGAAACAATCATCCGAAACCTCCAGATTTATCCTCTGAAGCAGAATCCTACAAAGAGGGAGACTCCATGATTGAGGAACCGGAGGCTCATGCCTTGGTGGGATGTGACCATGATAGCTTGTTGGAAGTTGAAGACATGCAAGTGTCTTAAAGTCTTGGATTCTCATTTTTCTTCTTTGTTAATGATTAATAAGGTCTTTGTTTGGAATTGTAGAGGAGCAGGTAATGCAGAATTTCTCAGGGTGGCTAAGAACATGCTTGATCCCTCCCCTCCTGAAGTTATTGCTCTTTTGGAAACCAAAGTTAGGAGTTCTCGAGCTCCTAGTATCTTGCGAAGACTCGGCTACAATTACTATGTTCTATCTGAAGGTAATGGTTTAGCTGGGGGCATTTGGTTAGCTTGGAAATCTGCTACTCTAGTGGTCGAGGTTCTCAGGACCCATGCCCAGTTTATACATGTGAAATTTTCTGGTAGGGCCAGCGATGAGTGGTTTTTTTCTGCTATCTATGCCAGCCCCTGCTTTGATACCAGAGCTTTACTTTGGACGGAACTCAAGCAGATTGCCAATACGATGGTCTCCCCTTGGTTATTGGCAGGAGACTTTAATGACTATCTTCATGCTGGAGAAAAAAAAGGCGGAGCACTTGTTAATATCCGGCGATGCCAGAGATTCGCAAGGTGGATTCACGAATGCAACCTCATGGAAGTGGAAGCTTATGGGTCGAAGTTTACTTGGCGGGGGCCTCTGCTCAACGGGTGTGCCCGTATCTTTGAAAAGCTTGACAGGGTGCTGTGTAATAGCAACTGGAGAACTCAGTTTGAAGAAGCTTCTTCTGTAGTAATCCCTCGGGTTTACTCTGATCATCATCCTATTATTATTGATTTGTTTACTTCCCCCTCCCTTAGAATGGAGAGACCTTTCCGTTTTGAAGCCGCTTGGTTAACCCATGCTGACTTTAATAACTTCGTGGCCAGCCATTGGGATAATTTGGTGTCTGTTACTGAAGGATTGTCTAAACTTATTCCTCCTTTGAAAGTTTGGAACAATGAGGTTTTTGGCCATATTTTTAGAAGGAAAAAGCGCCTGTTAAATCGGTTGCAGGGGGTGCAACGTGCCATGCATCGTCTCTGGACTCCTTTCCTTGACAACCTGGAAGCTTCCTTGAACAATGACTTGCGTGAAGTCCTAAGGCAAGAGGAGATTCTTTGGCATCAAAAATCTAGATCAGAATGGGTTTCCAAGGGAGATCGGAATACTAGATATTATCATACCCATACTATCATCCGCAGGAGGAGAAATCATATTAAAATGCTTCGGGATAACTTAGGGAATTGGGTTGAAGAACCCTCTGACCTTCAAGAGCTAGTTCTTTCCTTTTATAAAAACCTGTTCTCTGATGATACGAGTCAGGTTCCTTGGATCACGAAACTCTCCTATCCGGCGATGGCAGATAATTCTCTGAGAGATTTATTGAACCCCATCCGTATGGAAGAAGTGAAGAAGGCTATCTTTGATACAGGGTCTCTCAAGGCTCCGGGCCCAGATGGCTTCCCTGCTATTTTCTTTCAGTCCCAATGGAGCATTGTGGGTAGGAATTTGTTTAACTTAGTTAGCCAGATTTTTAATGGAGACAGGAACATTGCTGAACTTAATGACACTCTTTTGGTTCTTATACCAAAAACAGACAAGCCAGAGTTCATTTCCCAGTTTCGGCCCATTGCTCTCTGTAATGTGACGTATAAGTGTATCACTAAGATTATAGTCAACAGATTGAAACCTTTGCTTCCCTTGTGGATATCTCCTTTCCAGTCTAGCTTTGTTCNAAAGGGGGTGGGCCTAGTAATAAAATAATAGTGCCTAGTAAGGATAATAATAATAAGGTGCACAAGGAAATTAACCACTTGGGGAGACAGATGACCCACGGTGCAACAAGGAATATGGCTTCTCCCACTTCTCTAGTGGGTAAAGACTTGGCTCATCATCCTTTGGAGGACCCGCCGGACGATGTCCTGCTGGACGATGAGTTGATGGAAGGAAACAATCATCCGAAACCTCCAGATTTATCCTCTGAAGCAGAATCCTACAAAGAGGGAGACTCCATGATTGAGGAACCGGAGGCTCATGCCTTGGTGGGATGTGACCATGATAGCTTGTTGGAAGTTGAAGACATGCAAGTGTCTTAAAGTCTTGGATTCTCATTTCTCTTCTTTGTTAATGATTAATAAGGTCTTTGTTTGGAATTGTAGAGGAGCAGGTAATGCAGAATTTCTCAGGGTGGCTAAGAACATGCTTGATCCCTCCCCTCCTGAAGTTATTGCTCTTTTGGAAACCAAAGTTAGGAGTTCTCGAGCTCCTAGTATCTTGCGAAGACTCGGCTACAATTACTATGTTCTATCTGAAGGTAATGGTTTAGCTGGGGGCATTTGGTTAGCTTGGAAATCTGCTACTCTAGTGGTAGAGGTTCTCAGGACCCATGCCCAGTTTATACATGTGAAATTTTCTGGTAGGGCCAGCGATGAGTGGTTTTTTTCTGCTATCTATGCCAGCCCCTGCTTTGATACCAGAGCTTTACTTTGGACGGAACTCAAGCAGATTGCCAATACGATGGTCTCCCCTTGGTTATTGGCAGGAGACTTTAATGACTATCTTCATGCTGGAGAAAAAAAAGGCGGAGCTCTTGTTAATATCCGGCGATGCCAGAGATTCGCAAGGTGGATTCACGAGTGCAACCTCATGGAAGTGGAAGCTTATGGGTCGAAGTTTACTTGGCGGGGGCCTCTGCTCAACGGGTGTGCCCGTATCTTTGAAAAGCTTGACAGGGTGCTGTGTAATAGCAACTGGAGAACTCAGTTTGAAGAAGCTTCTTCTGTAGTAATCCCTCGGGTTTACTCTGATCATCATCCTATTATTATTGATTTGTTTACTTCCCCCTCCCTTAGAATGGAGAGACCTTTCCGTTTTGAAGCCGCTTGGTTAACCCATGCTGACTTTAATAACTTCGTGGCAAGCCATTGGGATAATTTGGTGTCTGTTACTGAAGGATTGTCTAAACTTATTCCTACTTTGAAAGTTTGGAACAATGAGGTTTTTGGCCATATTTTTAGAAGGAAAAAGCGCCTGTTAAATCGGTTGCAGGGGGTGCAACGTGCCATGCATCGTCTCTGGACTCCTTTCCTTGACAAACTGGAAGCTTCCTTGAACAATGACTTGCGTGAAGTCCTAAGGCAAGAGGAGATTCTTTGGCATCAAAAATCTAGATCAGAATGGGTATCCAAGGGAGATCGGAATACTAGATATTATCATACCCATACTATCATCCGCAGGAGGAGAAATCATATTAAAATGCTTCGGGATGATTTAGGGAATTGGGTTGAAGAACCCTCTGACCTTCAAGAGCTAGTTCTTTCCTTTTATAAAAACCTGTTCTCTGATGATACGAGTCAGGTTCCTTGGACCACGAAACTCTCCTTTCCGGCGATGGCAGATAATTCTCTGAGAGATTTATTGAACCCCATCCGTATGGAAGAAGTGAAGAAGGCTATCTTTGATACAGGGTCTCTCAAGGCTCCGGGCCCAGATGGCTTCCCTGCTATTTTCTTTCAGTCCCAATGGAGCACTGTGGGTAGGAATTTGTTTAACTTAGTTAGCCAGATTTTTAATGGAGACAGGAATATTGCTGAACTTAATGACACTCTTTTGGTTCTTATACCAAAAACAGACAAGCCAGAGTTCATTTCCCAGTTTCGGCCCATTGCTCTCTGTAATGTGACGTATAAGTGTATCACTAAGATTATAGTCAACAGATTGAAGCCTTTGCTTCCCTTGTGGATATCTCCTTTCCAGTCTAGCTTTGTTCCCAGGAGATGTATCCAAGATAACATTCTCATTGCCAAGGAAATGATCCATTCTATGCACAAGATCAGGGGCAAGAGAGGAATCATGGCCATTAAGGTGGATTTGGAGAAAGCTTATGACCGCATCAAGTGGAGTTTTATTGAGGAAGTGCTGTGTGAGATTAAGCTTCCTTATAGACTAAGAAGGCTTATCATGAATTGTGTTCAGTCGGTTTCTATGCAAATTCTCTGGAATGGTGGCAAGTCTGATTGCTTCAATCCGGAGAGGGGCATAAGACAAGGGGATCCTATATCACCGTATCTATTCGTCCTTTGCATGGATAAACTATCTCACATTATTGCTGAGGTGGTTGAGGAAGGGCATTGGAGACCCATGCGAGCAGGCAGAGGGGGTCCTCTCATCTCCCACCTTATGTTTGCTGACGATCTTTTGTTATTTGCAGAAGCTTCGACTTCTCAAATCCAGCAAGTGATGGCTTGCTTGGACAAGTTTTGTGCCATGTCCGGGCAAAAGGTTAGTGTTTCTAAGACCCAAGTGTACTTTTCTAGAAATGTTGGCCTTGAGACTAGGAGAGCCATCTCCAACTTGTGTGGTTTTTCTATGACAAATGATCTTGGGAAGTATCTGGGAATGCCTCTATCTCCTGGAAGGATCACCAAGGCTAACCTCCATTTCTTGGTAGACAAAACCAGGCAGCGGTTAGCGGGTTGGAAGATGCAATGCCTTTCCATGGCGGGTAGGGTTACTTTAGCCAAGTCCGTGATCGGAGCGATCCCCATTTATGCCATGCAATCAGCCATGATTCCAAAGTCGATTTGTTATGAGATAGAGCAAGCCCAACGTAACTTTATCTGGGGTCATGAGGCTCATACTAGGAAAATCCACACCATTAGATGGAAAACGATATGCATGCCAAGACAGAATGGTGGCTTGGGTTTAAGGAACTTGGTGGCTATGAACCAAGCCTTTATCATGAAACTTGGGTGGCTGATGAAGACTAGACCGAATGAGCTTTGGGTTCAAGTGTTGAAAGGGAAGTATGGTCGAGGTTTGAATTGGAGTCATACTATAGAAGTCAAGAATGGAGACTCCTCAACTTGGAAGGCTATTGGAGAAGTTTGGCAAGGTCTAGCTAATTGCCTGGGCTGCTCTGTGGGCAATGGCCGTTCTACTAAGTTTTGGCTAGATCCTTGGTATGATGGAGTGAGGGTGTTGATTGATCAGGTTCCTTTCTCTGTTCCAGAGAGAGACCTGAATGCTCTTGTGGCTGATTTTGTTTTGGAGAGTGGTGACTGGAATTGGGTTCTCCTCCATCATGTTCTCCATGCGGATATTTGTGCCAAGATTCATGCCATCCCTCCTCCCTCTATGGATGATGGAGAGGACGGCATTCACTGGGTGGGTAATGACACAGGTTCCTTCTCTGTGAGTAGTGCCTACAAAAGCATTTTGGAGACTAGCTGGAATCCGGCCAACACTTCGTGGAAAATGATTTGGAAATGGAATGGACCTGAGAGAATCAGGATGTTTCTTTGGCAGCTGAAGCACAATAGCTTGCTCACTGGAGA
>QAOA01000580.1:1161055-1201470 GCA_003255065.1 Cercis canadensis | reverse complement strand
CTGGGACCTTTCCCATTGGCCCTCGGGCAGAAAAAATTTCTTATTGTCGCTATTGATTACTTCTCTAAATGGATCGAAGCCGAGCCTTTGGCTACAATCACGGCTAAAAATGCTAAAAAGTTTGTTCAAACTTTCATCATTTGCAGGTTCGGCATCCCACATACAATAACCACGGATAACGGGACCCAGTTCTCAGACTCGGGTTTCCGGGCATTTTGTGCCGACCTCCGCATCAGGCTACATTTCACCTCGGTCGAGCATCCTCAAGCTAACGGCCAAGCAGAGGCGGCAAACCGCATATTACTGGATGGCATCAAGAAAAGACTGGATCAAACCAAGTCTCGGTGGGTGGAAGAGCTACCATGGGTCCTCTGGTCTTACCGAACTACTTCCCAAACCTCAACGGGCATGTCCCCATACAAGCTTACCTACGGAACCGAAGCTATGATTCCAGTAGAAATTGGCGAACCATCTCGCAGAAGAGAATTTTTTCAAGCAGATCAAAATTCAGAACAGTTACAAGTCAACCTCGACCTACTGGACGAAGAGAGAGATAAAGCTCGGATCCGAGCAATAGCATACAAACAGAAACTTGCCCGTTATCATAACCTCAAGGTCAGATCAAGAGAGTTTCAACAGGACGACCTCGTGCTTCGAAAGGCGACCATCACAAGAAAACACCTCAATGAAGGAAAGCTGGCACCAAATTGGGAAGGCCCCTATCGAATCCATGAGGTACTTGGGAAAGGAGCATACAAGCTGACCACCATGGAAGGCGACCACATCCCCCGCACTTGGAATGTACTAAATCTTCGCCGATATATACAATGAAGTTTCTACATCTAACCGAGCTTAAACCTACAAGGGCCAACGCCCTTCAAAGGACCAATGTCCTTAAAATCGCTCTAACCGAGCCTAAACCTACAAGGGCCAATGCCCTTCAAAGGACCAATGTCCTCAAAATCGCTCTAACCGAGCTTAAACCTACAAGGGCCAACGCCCTTCAAAGGACCAATGTCCTTAAAATCGCTCTAACCAAGCCTAAACCTACAAGGGCCAATGCCCTTCAAAGGACCAATGTCCTCAAAATCGCTCTAACCGAGCTTAAACCTACAAGGGCCAATGCCCTCAAAAGGACCAATGTCCTTAAAATCGCTCTAACCGAGCTTAAATCCACAAGGATCAATATCCTCAAAAAGACCATGGCCCTGCCAAATACCCTACTTGCAGTTCCAGTCCTACAAACATCAAATCTTTTGAACAAATCCAAACACAACGAAGAAGGCTTCCAACCTAACCTATCAAAGACTAGCTCGGTATCGTATGACATAATTATCATAAACCCGACTTATTGTCATAATATTCACAAAGTTTCTTGAACTTATCCAATTTTAGCCTTTAAACGAGCTATAACATCCGGATCATTAGTTCATCATCGCCCAAAGTTTCTTTAAACTTATCCAAATTTTAGCTATTTTAACCGAGCTATAACATCCGCTCTATATTATTTACAATTTTCCATTAGTTCATTATCGCCCAAAATTATCTTCAACTTAATTCAAATTTAGCTTTTTAACCGAGCCATCGCACGTTCAAACATCAAAAGATAGAATGAGAAAGCCATATCATATGATAAAATCTCTTTTTTATTACTGGAACATCGGATTACAAAACAAAGAAAAATATACATTTGTTGCAGGATCCTAACTCCCTAGGGTTTATCTTGCTCTCGAAGAACATCTTCGTTCTCCGAGGCCGAATCAGCATCTGCTCCGGAGTCAGGATCCACCCGCAGCTCAGGGTCCTCCTCATCCGTCTCCTCAACGTCGTCAACTAACTGACCGTCCCTTACCCGTTTCCAGGGATCCAGGCGCTCGGCATCAATGTTGGGGACCTGCAGCCGAGTTTGCTCCAAACACAGCTTGAACCCTTTCTCATGGGCTTCAGCATAGTTCATCACAATCTTCTGCTCAGCTCGGTCCCTCAACCTTGACTTTGACTGGCGAACTCGGTCCAGCCGTCGAGCCATTTGGCATCGAACCCTGCCTTCCCGGATTTCAGCCGCCCTGCCCAGCTCCTGGCTAATCTTCTTTTCCTCCTTCACTTGGGTAAGCTCGGCCAGTGTAGCATCTAACTTTGAACGGACGTCCCCCAGCTCCCTCTCGGCCCGACCCAAGGCCTCCTGACAGGATTCTACTGTCGCCCGGGTCACCTCGTCCTCTTCTAAAAACTTCTGCCTCTCCTGCTCGGACGCGATGACCCTCTCATTTAACTCTTGGCCGATCACGGCAGCACGTCCTATGATATCCCGAAGGTGCTTGCTCAGCAACAATGTCTTGGCCTCCGCCACCTTCGTTCGATCCGTAGGAAGAGCCAACGATTTCAGCCGATCTCCAGCCGGATATTGAACATTCCAGAATGAGACACTGGAATGTTCCCGCTTCTCTCCCACGGGGGCAGCAAACAGCTCGAAATGTTTGACCTCGGAGTCAAGGTCAAACATCCGGCTGGCCGAGGGGTCTGCTCGGTCTTTGTCCGTCTTTGCCGCCACCCGCTGTCTCTTATTCCCGGCCCTTTGTTTCCCTTTCGCCACAACCGGGCTCCCCTCCTCCCGAGCAGCTGGAAGCACGGGTACCTCCTCCGCCCTCACCACCGTCACGGGCTCCGCAGGTATGGCCTTGGGTGGCGCCGCCGACCTTTGAGTTTTTGCTTTTGCCAGCTTTGCAAGATTCACCATTTTCTCCGCCGACAGCTTTCCCTCTGCAGAAACAAAAACAGTATTAGTCCATCAGAAAAATTACACCCAACTTCACACAATAAATACCGACCAATCAGATCTTTGGCCTTGAGCGTAACCATCTGCGCATTCTCAACGGCCAGCTGGGAGACCGTCTTTATTATCTCCCGATCTTCCCGGATGTACTCGTCAATTGCCCGAGCTGGCACTTTGTAAATATCTCGACTCCAGCGCAAGGGAAACCGAGGCTTCAAATCCTCCTTTAAGAAAAAGGCCATCGCTGGCGCCGGGCCCGCCTTCCAGGTCGGGATAGTTACTCGGAAGAATCGGTCTTTCCACCCTTTTGCCGATTCTTCCACCAACTTCAACAACCCTAACCCCCGCCGACCAGCTATATACACAAAATCCTGGTCGGTATCCTTCACGTCCTTTAAAGTAAAAAAATAAAAAAACACCTCTACCCTACTCTCTACAGACAAAAGCTCACACATTTTTTGAAACGCCCGAAGAAAACCCCAGCCGTTTACATGGAGTTGGGACGGAGCGGCGTTAACCTTCCTAAAAAACTCCATCTCAAAGTCGGAGAGAGGTAACTCCGCCCCGGCCCTCTCCATATAAGCCGCGCTAAAGGTAAAAAAATCGTTTTTTGGGCAGTTTTCACAGACGGGCGCATCTCTCGGACAGGCTTTAACATCATAGCTACTGCGACCCCAGTCAATCTCGTTGTTATAAAATTTGAACTCCCTCACAAACTTTGAGCGAAGCACAGAAAAGGTGTTTTTTATTCTCTCATGGACAAAAGAAGGAATAGAAGGACGAACAAAGGATACTTCTAAGCTACTGTCGCTGGAACTAGCTTCCTCCGCCCTATTTTGTTCCCCGCTAACACCCGGTTCCCTTTCACTTCCCACTTCCTTGTTGACCTCCATTCCCCCCTCAGACGAAATTACCTCAATATCTTCCAGGTAGTTCATGGGGTCCTCGCCGTTCACAGACGAATAGCTCTCCATCTTACCACAAGTGAACTAAGAAAGAAGACCTACGACCTAAGAACGAGAAAGAGGCAAAAATTACCTTCAGAAAAAGGAGTACTCCGAGCTGAAAATCCTACAAGATTCCTTACTTCACACCGACCTAAGCACCAATTTCAGAAAATTTGTCAAAAAGAGTAGACTGAAGTTTTACCAACCCCTATTTATAGGATAACACAGAGCAAATCCAACCGTTCAAAAACTCCTGATCTAACGGTGCTGAGAAAGCCGTATTCTAGCTCGGGAAGGCCAAACGTCACGTCCAAAACGGCGCTGACACCTAAAGTAGCCCAAAAGACCGCCGCAACCAGAGTGGTCATTAATATATCGTTCCTCTTAAGCGCCACGTGGCAGTCACATCCAAAGCACCAAATAATCATCACGACACACGGTGAAATCATCGAGACTTCAAAAAATTCGCGCCCTCATTCTGCCTCACATCCCCATCTCGGGAACGGATACCGTTTATAAATCCATAGCTCGGTCTCGGTAAAACCAAGGCCCGAGCTTCAAGGGGGGGACAAGTGTAGATACCCAATATTTCGGCCCATAAAGTCTAAGCCCATTATCACCAAGCCCATAACTGAACCCATTCCCTAAATCCTTTAAACCTGAGAATCTCCCTATAAATAAGGGAAGACAAGAAATAAGAGGACACGCTTTTCGGACAAGACAAAAGGGATACTTAAAACTCCCATTTCATATCACCCTCAGCATCAAGCTCGGGTATACACCCGACCTTGGCCATTTATCTTTTCAAGTGGTCCCACTTAACCAACCTCTCTCCTTTGAACCAAAATCAGGCATCGTCACAAGCTATGAGATGCAATTCAATGTTCGTACAGATATTCGGAGTAAGTGGAGATTAATCCGTTTTGTTGTTTTGGGTAGAACCTAGTCCTCACTAATCTTATCAACAAATATGCACACCATTTGCATTTTTATTGTATGCGAATGTAAATCTAAGCAAGGAATATTGGAAAATGTCTTTCAACTCAACTACTAACAAAAGTATACCACTATTAAATCCTTTAAACCAAATAAATTTATTTAGTCAAAATTATAAACTATAACACTTATTGTAAATCAAATTTAAAA
Organism: Cercis canadensis; assembly: GCA_003255065.1. NCBI lineage: Eukaryota > Viridiplantae > Streptophyta > Magnoliopsida > Fabales > Fabaceae > Cercis > Cercis canadensis. Next base: position 1,196,604 of record QAOA01000580.1, on the reverse strand, counting down.
ATCTCTTGGCATGTGCTATGCCCTATACCACAGATTATGCGATCATTTTTGGGTAATAAGAGTCCTTCTCTGTCTAGTCAAGTTTACATAAAACGTATTTATTTCTATTTTTAAATAAACATGTAATTTCAAATTAAAGAATCAGTTTTCATTATTCATATAGGTTTTCTAACTGATCAAAAATAAATTTATTAAGTAGTTCTCACATGAATTTTCAAATTTAGTGTTTAATAAAAGTTATGAAGCATTTTTCTTTTCCTTTTTTAAGATAAGCAATGAAGTTGAAAGTTTCTTTTTCTTTTTGAGGAGTTGAAACTTGAAAGTATAAAATGCAATTGGATCGGGGGTTTGGATCCGAGAAAGAACGTGATTGACGGCTAGATATGGGCCAGAAAAAAAAAAGCAGGTCTGAGCTGAGCTCCATCCACACAAAGAAAGCAAAAGATAAAATATTTAAATATCATCACCCATGGCCATCACATCATGTCATTGCTGCTCTTAACTCTTAGGTCTCAACAACTCGGTGACCCTTCCACGTGTTGACAACCCATCTCATCTTCCCAATGCCATGTTACTCAATACTCATCATTCACATTAAATTATTTTGCCGGCTTCGCTTCCTATCTTACTACCAAAGCCAATCACAATAATCAATTTCTTAAGGTAAGGGCCTCTTCTTGGCTTTCTTCTTTCCTCAACCCATATGCCTATGCCTCTGCCCACTGCCCACACACATCCATGGAGATAGAGGAATTAATACAAATTGGATGAAAATGATAACTCAAATAAACTAAAACATACAAGAAAACAAATTTAACGGAGACACGAGTGTGTTGCTTTGTTTTCATCCATTGGGACAAATCTGAAGTATCTAAAACACCTTTCTTTGATTAAGAAGGCCATAACCAAACAAAAGTAACGAATTACTTTGTACTTTCACTGTTTTTTTTATTACTCTGATTGATCATTTGAAGCATATAATAAAAAAAAATTTAAATTTGATTTACTACTAATATAACATACTTTTACATTATCATCAAATAACTTTACCGATAATAAATAACTTTAATGATTTTTTTATACATAATAATAATGACTATAAAATTTGAAAAATATAACAATTTCAAACTGGGGAGATGATACTTATTTGAATATAATTAGTTAGCGACATTAGCATTATAACGGTTATGAGAATGAATGAGGGAAGAACAAAAACAAAGGTTAAGAGCGAGAATTATGGTTAATTAAGTATGTAGGGTTAAGGTCTGAACTGTCATCAACTGAGAAAGTTTGGTTGGATCCTAAAGAGCCAGTTATGTCCTTCTTTGTTGAATTTGAACAAAAGCAACAAACCTAATACGATGATTGGAAATTCATAGAGTCCCACATTCCTCTTAGAATCAAAAAAAAGCAAGGTGGAGGGTGAAATCAAAGGGCTCAGTAAAATGATTAGTGAAGCGTTCTGTGATCCTATCTCACGTGACATACGTAGAGCTTATCTGTTTGATTAATGGTACACCCCCACATGCATACACACGATCCCTAATCAACCACCAACTGGCCTAACACTAGTCTCTGCCTCTTAACTTTATAGCTGTTCTCCACTATCACTCATTCACTATCTATACTTATATTCCAAAGCTTGTCAATTTATACAAATGTCACTAGTTCAATTACAATACTTGCCATAATCTACTATTCATTCACAATACAATCAAAGAGACACGCCCCTTGTGATCAGATCATCATAACAAATAGTTAAATTCTTAAACAATTTTTGTTATTTCTTGTTAAGATAAATTGTATAAATAACATTTATTCTTTTTAAATGAAAAATTATGCATAATTAGGTAAATTGATTTAAATAATACATATGTGTAAACTATTTATATAAAATGAGTAGTTTTTAAACTATTTATTTAAAAGAGACAATTTTTAATAATTTATTATTTTTATACGTAAAAGAGGCAATTTTAAGGAAGAACACACTATACATAAATATAGCATCTATAAACTAAAAACGCTATAAGACATGTCAAGATAATAAGTGTTCAATGTTTAAAAAGACTAGGAAATATTTTTAAAAAAATAAATACGCTATACATATAAGCCATAAAACCTATTCTAATAGAACACGCATTTTAAACAGTGAACATGTTTTATCTTAACACGTTTTATAACATTTTTAGTTTATAGACATTATATTTATGTATAGTGTGTTTTCTATGACNATGAAAAATAATAAAATAATCAAACTGGTCACTTTTAAGTAAATAATTAAAAAAATATTCTTTTTACATAAATAATTTATAAATATATATTATTTAAATCAATTTGCCTATATCTTACAATACAAGTTATGGCTCCATTGAACTGTACCGTACCGTACCGTACNAAGATTCCGGTGTAAAAGGGCGAAGGAGAAATTTAAAATTAGGGGATAGAGAAAGGGCAGGGACAGCCTAGAAAAATAATTATTAAAAAAAAAAAGAATAAAAAAGTCATAGAGAGGTTTGACCAAGTCAAAATCAGAAATGCGTCCAAAACTTCAAATCAAATCACAACTTTCATAGGTGTCCTCACTCCTCGTCCCTCCTCTTGGGTTGGCTTCGTAAACAAAAGAAAAAGCGGGAGACACAGATGAAAGGGTGCCGTAATCGAAAGAAAGGGCCCCAAAGCAAAGCTATATAGACTGTAGTTTAATTGTGGGAGGGAGGGAGGGAGAGGGAGAGGGACCCCCATCAAAATCCAAGCCAAAATGTACAATCCAATTTCATCCCCAGAATCCGTATCCTTTGTTTCAATTCCTAGCTCGCAAGAAACCCAACACGCACTCTCTACTCTCCACACCCTCTGTGCTTTTCTACCTTGTCTTCTTTCGCAGATCTAATTGCAGAAACAAATTATGTACTTAAACATAAACACGCTTTTATTTCTCCAAATTTTCATTAATTAGGCACTGCGAGCAATGTTCAGAAGGCAACACCCGGATCAAATAATTGGAGTCATTGCAATGTAATGTAATTCATAAAACTCAGCTTTATTACATATTATAACTTATTACATACTATAACCAGCGAGGGAATTTTACAGAAGCGGCATGTATCTTTTCGGAATTTCAACTTCGACAGTCCTACACAAATCCCCTAACCCTTTCTTCCATCACCATACCAAGGAAGAAAATTACCCTGTTTATTACAAAAATACCCTTCCCTACGCTACTAATCTTCCACTGTTCTTCACCTAAAAACCAGATCCAAAAAGCTGCAATCTTCTCCACAAAAACTGGATGTTTTATTGCAACTAGCCAAACATTCTTGAATTTCATCCCTATATATCTAAAGGTTAAAAAAAAAAGAAACCATGTTCCTATCACAACCCACTACCTCTACTAATTTTAGTCTCCAACTACTTTCCTTGGAGAAAATTGAATCTTGTTTCGACATTAAAAGAGTCAGTCAATACGTCCATTCCGGAGGAAGGCGTACTTCGTGATTCACAGCCTCTTCTGGCCGCACACTCAACCTTTGCTGCATGAAAAGAGCATTTCTGCGGGCTAACAATGCATCTGCCAAGAAATCCCAAAAAATTAGAAGCAAGTAACAAACTTTTACTGAGAAAGTTAAAAAAAAAAATCAGCTTACCATAGTCTGTGACAAAACCTCCAGAAAAGCGAGAATGAGCTGCATTCAGATCCTCTATGTTCAAGTTCAGAGCATGAATAACCTTTGCTGGGAGTAGGACAGGTGCACAGCCTGATAGAGATAATCCATTGCATGTTAAAATCAAAGCCATGTAACCAAAAACAAAAGAAGAAAATCACCATAATCAAATGGACCTGTAACCAAAAGTAGTGGACAAGTCCAAATCGGAGATATAGAATGACACCCATTAAGCAAAAAATTCAAAAAATAGCAAGTGAGAGGAGAGGAAGGTGAGAGTGAATACTTGTTTTCTTGCGAGGCTCTGGTGGATTCCCATATTGGCGAGGCAAGAAGACCCCTGTTCCAGCACATCCCCGTTTGGCAGTAGATCCACCGTGTAAGACACCTGCAGTCCCTGATCCAATATGCTGTGCCTGCTGATTTTGGGGTTGGGATTGCAGAAGAGGCCATGCAGATTGGGGCAAAGACAAAGGACGCACGCATTTTACACTCTCATGCCCAAGGCTTCGCCCTCTGCCCTGGATCTGTTGCTGCTGCTGCTGAGCTAGCCAGCTAGCTTTAGCTTGTCTCCCCCAATCAGAAGCACACTGTTGGTTTCGCAACTGCTCCGGCCTCAACTGCTGGTGCTGAATCTGCATAACCAAGAAACCCACAATAAATCAGACTACCGTGCCCAAGTTGAAGGAGGAAAGAGAAAGGAGCAGAGACCATAAAAATGGCCACCATAGCTGAGCTTAGGGTCCCCATCCCATTATCCCCGAACCAAACCAAACGAATGTGCGCATTTACACGGAAACAGAAAGGTTATGTATAAGCACTTAAACCAGCTAACCTGAGATGGTTGGTTGAGAGTCTGAGTGAGACTCTGGTTCGAGTACAAAGCAGAGCTATGGGTCTTTGCTGCAGTAACTGGGGTCGCAGCTCGAGGTGGACCCAGAAGTTCTCTGTTCTGGAAATCATACTTGGACACCTCACCATTCATCTTCAACCTCGCAACTTCTCCTGCAGCAGCGTATATGACATCCCAAGTATTATTCTTCGCAGAGAACGGCGTGGTTGGTGGTGATGGAACTTGGGAAGACCCATTTGGACTACCATCGCCGGAAACGGCACTGCGACCCGACCAGCTTCCGATTCCACTCAAAGTCGATTGAGGCGAGCGAGCTACACCCCATATTTTCTGGCCCTGGGAATAGACCCTAATCAGCTTCACAATAAAGGAAGAAAACAAACAAAAACAGGAATCTTAGGAGAAATCTCCAAAATCTTACCTCAGCTTTGTCCCTAGTGGAGCTGGGGACAGTGAGTTTCCGAGTATCGTGAAGGGAAGCTTGACTCAGGCGGCGAGTCAAGCCAGCGAAGAAGTACTCCTCGTCGCTGCTCTCTGCCTCGGTGGAACCCGCGACTGACTCCACCGGCGAGCTGAGAGCAGAGGAAACCCCGAAGGAGTCAAACTCGTAGGGGAACTCAGAAGGGAAGCAGAAAGTAGCGTCTAAGTCAGCGTTGACGCCATTCTGGTTGTTCTCTTTGTCCCCGTGCATGTCTTGGGCGGTGAGGAACTGAGAAGGAAGCCAGAACTCAGAATCGTCCACAGATTCAGCCATGCTCTAACGAAAAAGGGGTGAAAGGAAGAGAAATAAAAGTAGGAGTTTAGGTTGGTTCCGTTGTGGTGTGAGAAGAAAATGAGAATGAAAATGAGTAAGAGGAAGTTGCTGGTTGAGGAAGATTTAATAATGAATGTTCAGCTGAGGTTGCTGGGTTTGCAGGACTGCGGGACCCAATCAAGAGAGGAGAGAAAAAAAGGAAAAAAGAGATAGAGAGAGAAAGGGTAGAGGAAGCTGGGAGTATAGAATGTTGAAGACAAGCTGCTTTTATTAAGGTTTCAGGGTCCCTTTGAGACAGTTCAAAATATGAAAATGAAAGAGAGAAAAGGTTTGTGAGTTGTGCAAACAACTGTAAGAATGGCCCAGTGGTTGGGGACATTTGTCCTGCTATGTAACCCACCCGCCATTTGTCCACTCTTTTAGCACTAATTATAACTATAATTAATTAAGCAACAGAGTAACATTAGCATATGATTGGCATATATGGGGAAGGGGAAGGGGAAGGGAAAGGAAAAGGAAAAGGGGATGCTACAAAAATCAAATTTTCAAATTTTTTCAAATTGTGTGTACTTAATGGAGAAATTAGCAAATTAGTATCTCTTTCCCTAATCCCACTATGCTGCTATCTTGTCTCTACTTTGAGTTGTTCTAGAGTTTGGCCAGATTCACTTTCAATTTTTAAGCCTCTGACTCTTGTTTTGTTTTAGTTTATTCCTATTGTCATTATTATTTTTTTTGAGTGCAGAGTAGATCTGCCGCTGATGCTGACTTTCATATTAAGGTTTTTTAAAAATTACAAATAGGTGGGGTCAGTGTCACTACTATTTACTATTTACTATTTAGTGTTTAGTGTTTAGTGTTTAAACAAAATTCAAATTATATCAACCAACCTTTTTGTGTTGGCTAGAAAAATTAAGATAAGCTTATAGTGGTTAGTGGGCAAAGTTACTTAAATAATACACATTGTCAAATTATTTACACAAATGAGGTAATTTTTAAATTATTTATTTAAAAGAGACACTTTTGAATATTTGAACAAAAATAAATATGAAAAAAATCAGGCAATGAATACGCTTTATTTATAAAACGTGTTTCAAAAGAACACGTTTTACCTCTAAAAGCGTGTTCTTTGGAAACATGCTTTATCTCTAAAGCGTGTTTACTGTTGATTTTTTTACGTTTAATTTTTGTTAAAAAATTAATAAAATATTTAAAAGTGTCTATTTTAAGTAAATAATTTGAAAACTATTCCATTTATGTAAATAGCTTGACAATGTGTATTATTTGTGTAACTTTACTGGTTAGTGGATGCATGTTGATACCGTCACTATGTTTGCATGTGCCTTGGATTAAATTTTGGAGATTTATTAATCTCTTAAATTATTATAATGATTCAAGATGATGGCTTTAACAGTGTATTTTAACTGTCTTTTAATCCACCTGAATAAAAAATTGTTCACAAGAATATGATCTGAAAATGATGAGAATATATTTGCTTGTGAAATCAGAATGGATAAGAATGAGCAATATACATCATTAGATAGAATAATATCTAATCTAATGCTATCCAACCCATGATGGTGTCACCATGTTTCTTCCTTTTATTTCCCCCTTCTCTAAGCAAATGTTCCTTGTTTACATACTCCAAAAACTGTGTTTCCATTTTTCATTTTATCACATAATTGACCCAAAAACAATTGAAAACAATTTTATGAACTAGTAATTGTTTGCTTGTATATACCACACAAATATCTATAAGTCTTTTCAATCAAAGAGTGGTGTAAGCAAGCATGTGTGAATCAATCTACTAAGCTCATGCAAAAAAATAAGTTTATCCTTGGCGGTTATCCCACACAAATTGACCTAAGCCCCAAATCATGATTACAAGAAGGAATGCACGCCATTAATGCACTATGCACATGTTCGCTCAATCAAGTACCTCTCTCTCTTCCCTCGTATTCCGCAGAATGTTGTCATAAAAACTTACCATGAAACCTCTGCCACAAACTCTCACCCTTCAACCGTATGTATCTTCATTTTCCCAGGACCACAAGAAGGAATGCACGCCATTGACTCTTTTCTCCTTTTTTTGTTACACCAATTTTGATTTTGATTTTGCGAGGAAAACAAGAATGTTAAAAATGCAATTGTTAACTTTTATTTATTTTTGAAATTGTTCCACTTTGTCAATGCCTATATACGAACAAGGCAAGCAGCTAGAGCATACAAGTGTGATTAACCATGTGTCCCAGACTTGGACCCTTTTCCAAATGCCAACACAATTTTGTGTGAATTTTCGTTCTTTTCCCAAACACATTCGTTTAGCCACAATTTGGCCCATTCCCCCGACACACAGAAAATGCTGATGAAGTAATTTTTTCCCCTTTGGTTCCAATTTTTTTTAATTACTCATTGTGTTATATACTTTTCTTCCGAAACTCTTTTTTTATTATTATTTTTTATTTTTTAAGGGAGGGATTTTTATTATGCTTCGCCACTGATTATTAGAGGGGACTACTTTGAGAAGGTATACTGAAAAAGTAATCCACTGAATCATAGACACTTACTTATTAATCCATGTACATTTACACGTACTCTATCTGATTTCAATGGCCTGGAAATGGAAGCAGAACTGTAAAAGCCGAGGAAAGAGAATAAAGTAGATGAAACTAGCAATTTTTCTTTATTATTTTTATTTTTTTGTTTGATAAGAAGCAAATTCAATGTTTCTAAAACTTACCAGTTTTATAAGTGAATATATGACAAAGTGAATCATTTTTAACATAACCCAAATGGGATACTAAATCCCTCGAATGATCAAAAGATATAGAGATTTTGGTTTTGGGTGGTAAAATCGTAGCAAAATTGATTATTGATAAAATTAGATTTTAGAAGAATTGAGTTTGAAATAATTGATTTTGGTAAAAGTTATGTTTGGATAAGTTATTTAAAATTGATTTTACGATATTAGCTTTAGTTTAAATCAGGTAAAACTTAACCACAAATTCCCAAGGTAAAATCTATTTTTCCTCTTGATCTAAATATCTCAAAACTTGGTATGGACACTGCAAAACTGATTCTACGGTTTTCCGAAGCATTATAAGTTGTCATGTATTCCTTTTGCTTTATCTGCTGCTAATCCCTGCAAAATCATCAATAGCCATTAAATTGGGCAGAAAAACAGAAAGCAATAATGCCTTTGTGTTGGGTTATTGCGATTAAATCAGGGGAAGGTTGTGAAGGTGGCCCCTTAGGTTGTGATCTTTAATTGTTGCTTTAACTAGCCAACCATTGGTCATTAATAAAAGCAGCAGACATAATCATAGCGACATTTGACCCATAACTCTGCATTATTACTGCTAATTAGCATTGGTTCCGCTGTCTGTGAATAGAAATAGTGAGCTAGTGACATAGTGAGATAGTCAACAACTCAAAACGTCCGAATCCTGTTTCTTCCTTTGCTGACATGCAAAGCTTAATAAGTTGATCTTCATTACGTAGTGATAATTCTGGCGAAAAAGAAAAATTACGTAGTGATACTACTTTATATAGCGCATGCTCGTCCACATACCAATCACACGCCGCAAAGGTGTGCGGAACCACAACCGTAGTGGGCTCTGGATTATCATCATCATCATCTTCTTCTTCTTCTTCCCCTTTCTATCTCTTTTTTTGGGTTAAAGCATGTATGTCCTTCCTCGATAATCAAAGGTTTGCTTAAATACTTATAAATGCTTCTTTAATGTCATAAAGTTCAAACAGCCCATTCATCACTATTATCTCCTTAATTGTTTGGCTTCTAGTAAAAAGTGTTATATTAATAAGATTCTCAATGAAAATAGCCGTAATCTTTTTATATACTGAATTTTACATTGAGAACAGCAAAATAAAGTGTTGTCCCTCAAATGCATCCTCAACTAACAAATGATTGAGGCATTTAAGGTTTTACAACGATAAAATTAAGGCAAGTTATAAACTTGTCTAGCTAGTGTATGCTTGTTTTGTTGTTCAAAGGATCTCGAACTTTAAAAAACAACTTTCAAGGGTGTCAATTATGGGGTTCATTCACCTGTGTAATATATTTTAACAATAAAATTATATTTTTTAACTTAATTACTTAAATATTATAATTTTTAAAAAATTAAAAACAAAAAAAAAGTTTTTCAAACATGTGAAAATCACTGGACATGCCAATAGCTATTTAGTGTGTCTCTTTATAATCAAATTTACTAACTTCTAATTATGACTAACTGCAGCTTTTTATTTATTTATTTATAAGAAAAGGTAACAAGAAAGGACATGCCATGAGACTATCAGCATGTTCGACGCGGACACACTATGAGATTACTTGCACATCTGGTGGTTTCCACATGTTGATTATATATTTTTTAAATTATTTTTTAAAAATTATAATATTTAAATAATTAAGTTATAAATTGTTATAGATTGATAAATTTATTTGTAAAGTGTAATTTTAATTTCAAATAGCCCAATTATAAGAGATCAAGTTTAAATATATTGTTACATTGAAAAAAAAAAAAAAAGCTACAAAATTTGAATAAAAAACGGTATATAACGAGTTGATGTGCACTTTATAAACTATTGTTTCACCCCCTATTTTTGTTATCAGAATTTATTAAAATCTATTTAGACAAATGACATTATCCATTTAAAAAAAAAATAAAATGNAAAAAAAGATGGAGAAGTAATTGGTATGATACAAATCCATAAAAGTCCCGTGAGTAAGAGGGTGGGTGCCCTGAGTAAAGTCTCACCCACAATCCGTGCAAGATCTTATTTGAGAAGCATGGGGATCTGAATCTTCGAGTGACGTGGCAATGTTTCTGACTCGACACTTTAGGCATCTCTCGCCTTTTCTTTTAAATCTACGTTAACCCCTTAATCTTATCCGACGTGACCCGACCAAGTGACCACACCTCCCCCTCGGATTCCAACCCAACATTCCAATCCCATTTAATTTCTCCCAATTCCCGCCGAAACCGGATATTAATTTACTATTCATTCCGATTGAATATCATCAACCCAACCAAGAAAAAGACAAGACCCGGTGGTGGTGGGAAGTGGGAACGGAAATTACCTGCCGAAAACGACAACACCGTTACTCATAGTCAAACTGGCGGGAACGAATAACACAGTTAACTAGAATCCAATATCTAATATCTTTTTCTTTCTTTTTTTTTTGTTATTTATTATGTATTCCATATTTTATATCAAAATTTGATGAGAAATAAGTTGAGTTATGACAAAATGGACCAGGGCTACCTCCATCTACTTTAGTTAATAAGGATTGGAAAGGTGAAAAAGATATTTGAGTAAATGAGTACAAATGTAGTTTTAAGTTTAATGTTATTATTAAGGAGGTTTTTTTTTTTTTTTTTAAATTTTTTAATATTTATGTAGTATATTAATTATATAAAAATAATTAATAAATAAATGACATATATATAAATTAATTATTTTTTAAATTTATTTAAACAAGTTAAATAAATTATATTTTATATATAATAAAATATAAAAATTATATATAATTAATACGTATAATATATTTATATAGTATCATAAAATTTTAATATTATTAAATATATACAGAGGTAGAAATAAGAGTGACACGTGGGGAAGGCAGGGCCATAGATAGGGTGATTTGTAGGACTTTAAGCAATTCGTGCAGTTGTGCAGGTAATATCTGCCGCCTGAGCTAATAGCTAGCCTGCAATAACCTACTTCCCTCTACTTTCTCCTCATCTTTTGTTTGTTCTTTTGTTAAGGGAGCTATCAATAACACAATCATAATTACGCACTGTTTCTCCAGAAATTCTATATATAAACTAATTTATTATGTAAAGATAATACTTCTAATATTTTAATACTCTTGTTGATTGTAACTAATTTTTCATATATTTAAAAAAGCTTGATTATTTTTAAACATTCTAACATAACATATCTTATTTTTTCAAAAANAAAAAATTTTAAAGTCAATTCCACCTAAAATTCTAGTCTTATATTATTTTCGTATCATATTGACACATTGATTACTCAGACAATATTGAAAATTAAATTAAGTTAATGTTATAAAATAATAGTTAACAAGTCAGTTCAATAAAATAATTATCTTATTATTAATTTTAGGTTAATACTACTTAGTGGGAATTGTGTTATTTACTCATAATTGATAAATTTTGGTAGGACTCACAATTTAAAATTAGTGTCATTGAAAGATCTTAAAACATTAAGTCATTAAGTTTATGCTAAAATAATTAATTATTTGTAAAATGCACAACAACATAATATAAAAATATGCTAGGAAAAATAAATGAAAAAGTAACATGGAATATTTAATGCGGTTAAACACAAAATTTATCAACTATTTTAAAATTTAACTCACACTATTAAACTTTATTTTTTAAGATGTTTAAAATNATCGATGTTTAAAATAAATACTAAATTTATATTGTGAGTCCTATCCAACTTCCAATTGAAGGATGGATAATGGTACCTCCACCGAATTGGGTAGCTTAGTCATCTTCTTAATTTGATATTTTATTTGGTGAGCACTATATTACCCTTATCTCAATTGAGTAAATTTAGGTGTGACTCATCTAGTAATTTTGATATCGTTGTGAATTCCTCAAAAAATTAAGTCACACAGTATGTATTAAAACACATAATTTCTTATAAAATGCAAAAATGTCACAATGTAGGACAATGTGCCAACAAAAAAAATTTTAAGTTTATTTTTTGATACCTTTTTTATATTATATTATTTTTACATTTTATGATAAACTGTGTATTTTAGTACATATTGAGTGACTCGATTTTTTTAAGATATTCGCAATGACACTAAATCACACTATTATTTTTACTGTGTCTCACTCAAAACCCTACCTAAAAAGGATGAGTAGCATAATATTCACCATTTCATTTATATAATTTGTCCCGGGGAATAATTGATTGAAATTATTAATAAAAAAAAAAGTGATATAAAGATTGGAAATGATTAAAATATTATTAGTTGTTGAAATGTAACAACTGACGGTGACACATGACAGCTGCATATTGGGTAAGTGATATCGGTAAAATTTGTAGTTACTTGTATAATTTGTAATTTGACTTATTACAAATATAGTACGTAATTATGTTAAAATTTTGTGATTGTCAATAAAATTATGCTAATTACAAAATAATGTTTCACAAATATTTTTCACTATTTACAAATCATCCTCAATCCATTTAGTTATTTATTTATTTATTTAGAGCTTATAGTTTAAGATTTATTTTTTTAGAGCTTAGAGTTTAAAGTTTATTTAAGGTAATTTTATAATTATTTTAACTTGAGGCATATTTTATAATTAATAAAATATGTTGAACTAAGTACTTAACTGACAATATATCTTCATCTCTTTAACTATACACTAAAATATTAATTGTTATATTTAAACAACAAGTGATACTGAATGAGTATGTAATGAATGTTTGTTTGTTTGTTGCACACTCTCAATAGCTAATATGTTAGGTATACAAGTAAATTGTAAATAAATGTTAGCCAAGACCAAGAGTTGGTGAAATTCCCGCTAAAGTTTTTCAAAGTGTGGCGCCTAAAAAGAAGAGAGTGGTGAGGTGAGGTGAGGTGAGCTCGATCTTCCATCACTATCAAAATATCTCATCATAAAGTTAAAAGCCTGATGAGACAACAACTATTTAATATGCCTTTTTTTTTCTTGGCACCCTTTTATTCATTTCCTACTAACTTCTCCGTTTGTTTGTTTTGTTTGCAACAGACTCCCACAGTCCACACCACAAGAGTTAAGAGACTCCGTTTGTTTGGATATCATATCGGCATTCAGCGCTTCTCGTCCTTCGAAATTTAAACTCAACGGTCAGATCTTTTGCTTCCTTGTTAGCTCTGCTGTTCCCCACTACCACTTTTCTACCATTTACCACTTCCTCATGCTCCTTTGCTTTCCATGACAAAACAAAAACGACACGTAAGCACTTAGAAGCTTAAGGGGTATTACTACTCTCACTTCAGTTAATTGAAATTTATCCAATAATTTTAATATTATTGTTAAAATTTTAAAAAATTAAATTATTAAATATGTACGATAATACACTGTTATTTATAAGATATAATAAGAACAAATACAAGAAAACGTAATAGGAATAATTTTTTTTAAGTTTATTTTTATATATATATATTTTATATTNACTAAAATTATATTGTAAATTTCACTAAATTTTACCAAAAAAAATGGTGTAGCATAACCATCACCTTATTTAAAATATAATAACTATATATTAAATACAATAATATATATAATTTTTTACTATAAGAATATATTTGGATTAGTTTTCGCACATTGATATTAAGTCTTTATTCGGACAATCTTAATGACACATCTCTATATCGACCTGATGCATTTAAGAGAATTTAGAAAAATTCTCTTGAGCACTAATTCCAGGATTCAAACTTTAGCTAATTTGAACATTCTTATCACTAGACTAAATCTGAATATTTTAGTAAAATAAATTCAATTTCTTATTCCTGATTCATTTTTCCTATTACACTTTTTAAAAAATATATATTTTGTATATGTAAACACATAACAACATTTGTAATTTTAATTACAAAGTTGTTGATACAATGATTAGAAAGTCTTACAATTAGTAGAAATCCAATTTTGAATTTAGATCATGAGGTACACATTCCAATTCTATTAATAAGTGTATAATAACCAGTCGAACTTTTGTTTGTTCTCTAATTCTAATTCTAATGCTAATTCAGGTATATATATATATATATATATGAATAACGAAGTGGGAAGCAAGACATCTAATAAAGTAACTTACTATTTTAACAAAAAAAAAAAAAGAAAGTAAGTTACTACAGAGTTATAATAGAGACGAGCAGAAGAAGCAAATTCTAAAACTCAATACTGCAAAAGAATTTATTTGATTCATAATCATATGCTATCGCAATTGAAAAGACTAAGATATTCGAATATTGGTGGGACTTGAGTGAGAGATATGTTTGAATAATGGAATTCAACTTTGTGACTTGTGAGAGTGTAAGTGTAACAAAAGCATTTGCTTTTCTCGTGATTGGGATCGAAGTTGGGCTAAATGACAAAAAACAAGTTATTTTATAAAAAAATTACATAAATAGGATAGTTTAATTTTTTTTTATCAATTTAGGGTAATTTTAATTAAATTAATCATTGGATTATGAACAAATTGTGTTATTATACTTTAAAAATAATGCGTTTGGTTGAATCCTGTTATATTGAAATAATGGAACCCATAATCATTTTGTAATTCATAACTTGAAAACAAAAATCATTACGCATTCTGAAGAAGTCTTACTACTTTGTAAATAGCAAGACTCAAAGTAATATGCTATAATAAAATAGGATTCAATTTGAAATAATAGAAATATCTAGTAAAAGAGAGAGTCTCACTATTTTGAGAATAACATGATTCATTGAATTATGTTAAATCAAAGTAATGGGACTGTTTCAAAGTATGTGACGCAATTAAATCAAAGTGGTCTTACTACTAACATAACATTGTAGCGGGACTCAATGGAATGTGCTATTATTAATGTGACAGGAATGAATACTTTTTAATGTAGTAGAACTCAACAAAATACACTACTTTTGATGTAGTGGAACACAACTTGTTCGCATCCTATTGATTAATTTAATTAAAATTATCTTGAATTGATTAAATAGTTTTAAAGTTATCCCATTTATGTAATTTATTTGTAAAACAGTATTTTTTTTATGTCATTTAGTCTTGAAGTTGATTGTGCTGTCCAGTATAGATATAGATATAAATATAAATAGAATTATTTATGAGTAATGTTCTATTGTCGTCGACGAGTGAGAGAGAGTACCCGCCATACAAGATTACAAGATTTGAGTAGAAAGTAGAAACTCAATCTTCTTTCTAATATTCAACACCAATTTTCCATGAACCTCAAAGCTGGCAAATTTCAATAGGGTAGGGTCCAATCTCCACATGCCAAAGCCAAAGGCAAAGAAACAGCAATACCAATACCAATACCAATACCAATACCATTCATAGTTTCATACCATACCCATTACGATTCCTCAACCAAAGATTAAAATGCTCTTGGTTCCATTTCATTGCATTAATATTGTATTGGTGTGTAAGTTATAACCTTCATAGTTTTGCTTTGGAATTATGAGGAACAAGATAGAGTGGGACCCTCCAATGAGAAAAAAAATCTAAAGGCCACATATGGTGTGATCTGTCTGTCCAACCCATTCTACCAGCTGTTTCATTTGATTCGCAGTACGGCATGTATCAGCATTTATCACAAAGAGAAAATCTGAGAGCTTGCCATAAAATTCAAAATTCGAATATTGATTGTTGGTCCCACTTTTCAGATCAGATGCATGGGATTCCATTGGGATTAGATGTAAAGCCCAATACAACAATTTAGATTGCCATATATGGAAATGAAATAGGCTAACAAGTATATTTCACAACAGGGTCATTACTTACGTGATCAACCATCAAATAGGAAAGGTCAATGGTCAAACTTATCAGACAACTGTACGGAACAATATAATACCAGCCTCTTAATATGCATGATGAATAAACTGATTTAATTTCGACCAATGAATAGTTCTCATAGAAACCTAACCTATTTCCCAAAAACTGAATTTTGATGTAAAAAATCTAACCCGAAAAAATAATGCCCAACCGCAAAAAGTATTATTATTATTGAACTATTTACTGTCGTTTTGATATGTTAGGTGTTAGATAACAAGTATACGCAGATCCGCGGAGTGATGGGTGCGTTGAATTTGGCTTCATCGGTGGACATCTGATCTGGCCATACTATTTTGATTTGAGGTGCATGTTGCAGGACTGCCAAAACGACAGTCAAACTTACGGCCTAAGAAACAAACAAATAAGCAGTTAAAAGACTAAGAATAATAACGACGATTTGAACCTTCTATCTTATTATTATTATTATTATTATTTGTGATTCAACAATTCACACAGTAAGACAACAGTGATTCCTCTTTCTATTGTAGAGTCTAGACTCTAGAGAGGTGTCTTCGTCTTAACCTTTTTGTAACATGGGCTACTGTGATTTCACTTTATTACTTTCTCTTTTTGTTTTTTAAAAGAAAATGAAAATGTCATTTTATGTGTGCTACAGCTATGGGCACCTAGGACCAAGAATACTGCACATGCCTTCTCTTTTATGAGACAGTTTCTGTTCGTGCCAAGCAGACACTTCCTTCCTTATGCTCGATATGTAATCTGTAAGCATCAGCCAGAAAAAAGAGAAAAAGAAAATGTAATTGTAGGTTTAAGCAACAAATAAATTGTATCTATAAAAACGTGAGCAAAATAGCAAGAATTCAGTTAAATCAAATGTTTTAACAAATTTATTTTTTTAAAAAATTTGATGTCCGTTTTTTAAAAATTTGTTACCATTAAATATATAAAACTAATTTTTTAAACTGAAAATATAAACATTTAAGATCTACCGTGGATTTGGTGTCCCTTTGTTGTCGGATTCAATATTAATTGTCATATTTATTCCAACGATTGATTTTTTTTATAATAAATGTAAGCATGAAGTAATATTTGCATGGCTCGAGGTCTCAAAGCTATTTTTTGGTAACCTAGCATATTTAGGTTAAGGCCTCAACCCACAAAATTCAACTCACCTTCTTTTTTAACTGGGGAAAGAAAGAACATTATAATGTTTGGTGTGCGGCTTAACTATATCTAAGTAGTTCAAATTAGTTTAAAGAAAACGATGTGGATTATTTGTCGTAAAAATATGAGAATAAAAAAATATAATACACCTAGTTGTGGACGAACATGTCTCACTGTTCTGCGGGAAAGAGAGGGTGTGTCGGAGAACTTTGGTTTAGAAGATTCTTGGAAAAGTGATTTCCGCCATGCTTTGACCACCGTCATTAACCAAAAAACAATAATAATAATGACGACAATTGTTCGCCAAAAATATAACACATTAACCATCAAGGACATAATTAATTAGAGATTTAAGAAAGCTTGGTCTTAAAAGTGGGTGTTTATTTTAAAGGAGCATCACAACTAGATCCAGGTTTCAATAGAAAAATAATATGAAGTGCGGTGCCAAAAGGTGGAAGTCCCCAAACCCGGGCTACATTCCACGACTCTCTTGCATGTGGGAAGTGCACACAAGATTGTGTACAAAAGACAAAACATGCATGCATTTAGAGCTAACACGATTCTTACACAGTTAGGTTGTAAAGATGAATATCAGATCAAACAAGTGAGGATGCATTTAATTGTTCGCCAAGGAGAAGGAGGCCATGAATGAAGATCAATCAAGTTCACTTAAAGAATGGGCTAAGGGCCACCATGCGTGTACTAAAGAAATCCACAGTACCTTTTAAAGTATTGTCTCCTCTGCAAAGGGGAATATTACCACTTAAAATGATGTCTACCTGTCTGTAGATAATATTCATCCATAAATCACTGATCATATTAATATGGGAAAACAAAATAACGATGGTTAAAAGAAAATAGATAAGAAAACGACAGATTAGACAGGCAATCAGGAATTAAATATATGCACTTGTTTATTTAAAGCACAGTGGTGTAACCTTTTTCTATCTGGGTGGAGCCATGGAGGGATAAAATTTAGCTCTGAAGCCTTCTACAACATTAGATCTGTCTTACAAATTTCTGTGAAAGAATACATGATTGACAAGATAAGATTAGAATGAATTGATTGCCACTATACAGTTTTGAGTGTGAAGTTTACATATCTACATAAATTAATGCATACAGCCCAGAAGAAACCATGTGGTTATTACTGGGAATATATCCGTTTCCTAAGCCATGATTACCCTCTTGTATCTACTATACAGTGTTCACATGTAATATGTGATATATGCAAAAAAATATAAAAATTAAGCAACATGATCAGAAATTCATTGCAGAAGAGAGAAAAGAAAATCACGAATCAGTGTTGACATCAACCGATAGTTGCACAAAAGGTTGATCTTTGTTCTTGCTCTTGTCCAAAGATATCTGCTTGTCCATCCAAGAAAAAGAAAAACATTTCATATAACAACACTCACTATGTCAAGAATTAAAACAAGTTCTCATCAGATGAAACATCTGATATACCTGTATAGTAGCAATTTTGAATTAACTAGCTTACATCCAAAATAAATGGAAGGAAAGTTGGCCAAAACTTCCATTTTAATTCCAAAATGAAGAAGATGATACTAGCAATCTTCTAAGCTTCTGTAGATCAATTTAATTTCACAGAATCACTGAAGATAACAGATGGTGTAACTACTTGGAGTTGCAGGGAAACCATGGCATAGTTGAGAATGCATTTGACACAGATTTATAGCTTCAGATATTTTGGAGTAGTTTAGTATGCTCTAATATTTGATTAAACCGTAATCTTGAATTAAGGGATATTTAAGATCCCCTTGTATGGTATGAAATTGGGAGTAATCTTACATTCCAGGGAACATATGATACCCTTGTTTGGTATGAAAGTGGGAGCAATCTTGAATTAGAGGGTGTAATCTTAAATTACAGAGTTTAATTGGAGGAATTAAACAACACCTTTTAGGTGGTATTGAATTACAACATGTAATCTTGACATACTAGCATACCATACATTGTAATTTAACTCTATAATCTAAAGGTTACATGGAATCTGAGATTACAGGGTGAAGATTACGGCATACCAAATACCACCTTTCCTTACTACACAGGCTATTAATGTGGGTATAGCACTTAGATTAATCTAAGGGGAATGGAAAACTTTGACTGTAAGTAATTCAGGGGAGGGGGGAACTAGTTTAACAGAGTTGTGGGTCAAAATGATACTTTCAAATGGAAGTTTGATAGAAAAAATAAAATAAAATTATGGTTCAAATAAAAAGAACAAGCTTGGGGTATAGAGTACAGTGCAATAGCTTACCAAGAGAAGATCCTCATCAGTACCAAAGGCTTTACGAGCCTCTTCTAAGGACTTTGAAGAGATCCTCTTATGTTCCCTGCATCATTTTGGGAGAATTTTGAATTTGTAAATTTGCAAAGATGACCAATCAAATCATATTTTTAAGATCAAAATCACCCAAAGAACCACGCAATAGTTCATCCATGCAAATGTCCCATATTCCAGCAATTTGTTTTAGAGAAAAGTAAACACTAGTAAAATGGCCAAGATTATCTGGTCAGTTGCCCTCAGGTATGTCCATAAATCCAGACACAGTAAAAGGAAACAAAGTGATCATGAATGTACCCATTAGTAAGATATCAGCTTGAATCATGAACACACAAACTATGGTAAGAATATCCACAACATGCAGCCTAGATAGATGACAGCCAAGAAACAAATGGTCATGCAGAACATAAAATCTATTGAATGGCTGGCCTAGTGATACACCAAGTAAATTTAAGTTGCCTCCAAAAATGTGTTGACTTATGAAAACCACACTCAAAAATATGTATAGTTACATTGTCATTTTCATTGGAAAACTCTACCATCGAAAGTTTATTTTTTCCCTCTGAGGTGCTCTAAATTCTTAGATTCCCATTCGTGTGGTTTGTTCTTTTGCTTGATATCATCTAAATAAGTATTGTATATGTACAACAATGTCATAAAAGTATACCATAGATTTCTATCTGTTGCTATAAAGCTCCTAAAGAGTGTCAAACCTCACTATGTATACGTGCAGCAGAATATTCTCGTAAATGATTTTACTTAGAAAATAGCTACTTTCTTGGGAAGAATAATTCTAGAAACCACTGCTCTAAATGGCATTTTCAACCTGCATTAAAATAATACTTT
Source organism: Cercis canadensis (assembly GCA_003255065.1). Lineage (NCBI taxonomy): Eukaryota > Viridiplantae > Streptophyta > Magnoliopsida > Fabales > Fabaceae > Cercis > Cercis canadensis. The sequence goes on along the minus strand of QAOA01000580.1, from coordinate 1,176,460 downwards.
AACTGGCAAGAAAAAAAAAATACTATAAGAATGAGCTTTGAATGGTTGCAAATAAAATAAAAATAAGGGTAAGAAATATTGCCCTTACAGTTCATATAAAGGCATAAGCACGAGGTGCTTGTAAAACAATTTATTTCTCAAATTCAATAAATTGCATAATTTTTAAATTGATTACTTTAAAGCAGTTTGTGATAGGAAGACAATGGTATGACTGTGAAGAAAAATTATGACATATAATTCATCTAAGAGGTGAAAATGAGAAATCATTTTCTAGTTAGTAGAAAGAGGAAAAAAAAGGTACTTGGAACTGGCAGGATCTCTGATCTCAAACATATCTGGTCCAGCATCATAGCCACATATCAACACATAGTGACCTGTCAATGGAAACTTCAACTTAGTAACTGAGTAATGTCAAAACACTTGAATGAATGGTAACAGGAGTATAAATCTGTAATGGGGAGGTTGACAAATTTCGCATCTCAGCAAAATATCAGCTCTTACTCTATTTGGCAAGGAATAATAACTCCAATAAAGAAACAACACATTCCAAAATACAGAAAAGTAATTTAAGATTAACATATCAATGCACACCTGTGTAGCCAAAATTGTTGGAGAAGACACCTGGAATATGAACTTCTTCCTGCAACACATGACTGAAACAGAACTTTCTCAGAAAATATAAAAATTGCCCATGACCAAAGAGAGAGACATTATCATGGAAGACTATTTGGCAAACAAGATAGAATAAATTTTCATTTTTCACATTATGGGTGGCAAAATTTCTACAAAATGGTGGAGCATATCATTCAATGGACTTGGTTTACCTCAGATGCTATCTAAACTTGGTAATAGCATTTGAAGTATATACATGCCATACAGTTATTGTCAATTAAGAGTCCAGGCAAGAGAAAGGGAAAAAAGGCATTGCAAGGAACCTGTACCTCAATTTGTTGTGGTCAACTAATGCAATTGCAATATACTCCCCAGACAATATCAGGATAGCAATCTCTTCTCCACCCATGGACCTACACTGTAAAAGATGGAAAGTGTGTTGATTATTGTTAGAGAAAACATAGTTATAAGCATAGATAATATCTCAAGTCAAGAAAAAAGACAAAAAAAACGTAAGTTCATCTTGTCTGCTTCTTCCATCCAACTAATCTGCTAGAAAAAAGCTTTATCGAGAATATAATTTCTTTCTTTTAAGGCTCCATTAGTATTCAATATATATGTCGTAAAAAGGGTAAGCGATTTCACATCCTTCAAGCATTTCCCTTCAAGACAGGAACTTGACAAGAGAATCTACTAAAAGGAATAACCTTCTGATACCATTTTCTTTTTCTCTTCAATAGGTGAATACACCAGAACTTTCTGCTCAATGGTTGATACTGAAGGGAAGCTCCCCAAAAATTACTGCAGCATACCTGTATATTAATTCCAGCCTCCATTGCTTTCTGAAATAGTGTGTCCACTCTCACCAGATCATTTGGCAATTGCTCCTGTGCAATATTGAAAACGAAATCATTTCAAGTTACTTAATAGATAGACACAAGCAGTGAATGTATGATTGCAATAAAAATATGAATCAAACTAGAGTCATAAGAGAACACAATGATATTTTCTAAACAATATAACGCTGAAAGAGGAGGCAAAGAATCAAGAAAATTGGAAAAATGAATGCCTTTGTCAGATACCAAATACTAAAGAAAAAGTATGCAAGATAGTATATCACTGGCTGATACTTCCAGCTGATACCCATTTTCAGATAATGCCTAAACAGGTCAGTAGTCATTGTCATGATCTACATCTCCATCTTTGATAGTCAATGAAAGCCAAAAGATTGGCAGTTCAACAAAATGTCATAATACATGTATATGTAATTTGCAGGAGGAACCAAAGGATAGAAGGACTACCATATGTATTCCAGTAAGGTTATATTTTCAAGAGAGAAAAATGCATCAAATTATGTCTGCCAAATGGTATTTTAGTCTGAATGTATACAGGCATATGACCTCCAATTTCAAGATTTTGGCAACAATTAATATATAGCAATCACATTGCCTATATAAAAATATGTTGGGCTTTTCAAACAAATAAGTTATGAATTCGAGGGGAAAAAATAAAAAAATTACTGTAATAAACCCAAAATTCCTTCATGAACCATACAGGGAAACAAAAAGCCTCAAACTGACAGGCCAAAACCTATAACTAGGACTATCATAGCATTGTTTTCAGCAATTTTCGATTGTCAATGAGACCCAAATCCAAGGATGGAGACATTTTGGACAAAGAAGTCCATTTATCTGTCAGTAGTGACGAATCAAATAATGATATGTCATCTAGTTTTCGACAACGAAACAAAGTACTCTTGAGTAATATATAGACATTAATATATATCTTCACTACTTTGAATCTCTCTCAAATGACTGCACTGTTAGCTTTAATGTGTTTTAAGATACATAACACACAGGCCCATGCACACAGATATATCATTAAAGAGCTTCTACTGTTTCTGTATGATAATGAATCACCTTGTAAAATGATTCAACACAGTAGTTTGGGTTTGCACCAAAAGTCACTGTGAAGTAGGAAAAACTAACAGAATATCTCTGTAGCAAATATGCCAAATCCACAGTCCAAATGCTGCAAAACGGTAGTCAACGGTGAGAAAAGTCAGAAGTCAACTATATACTCTTATACTGAATTGCAATTCTCATATATTTCTATATTCGATTCTGAGAAATAGACACATTAAATGCAACTGTTGGCTGTAAAAATAGAACTTATACTGTGTACACAAGTCAACCATTATGAAAAATCGTAAAAGTAGAACCTATCTTACGTAATTCAAGCAATATAATAATAAAAAATGTTACTTTCTTTTATCTTTCCTCTTTCTCTTTGTTTTGGAAGATACAATCATATAGATAACTATTAATGACACAGTTATATGGATAAAATTTTCAGTACTAGATCAAAAGAACACTTTACTTCAACTCCTAACCCATTAAAAAAGTCTGAATTTCACTTCTTTCTGTAGTTCTGTTAGAAGTACTCATATGTATAATTTCCAAAGAACTTCAAGCAATTCATGTAACACAATAACTTGGAGTTCAGAGCTTGTATATAAGAAAAGACCTAGTTGTGCAGCATAGGTCAGCCAGTGCCTGAATGTTGCAGTCGTTGACACCAATGGTTTTCAAAACCATCACGACACAAGCAAGACCACAATCCCATGTGTATAGTTGGTTTATGTGTGGTACCTATAACATCGTTGCAATATAGGAATGTAATTCAGTTGAGAATCTATTTAAAATATAATAGACCGACAGAAAAATAATTGCAGTATAATGTATAAAACAAAGAGACAACAGGTAGAAATCATACAGCACTTACTTCAACAAAGAGTGAGCGGGGTAAGGTGGGAAGGTAGCAATCTATGTTACTTGATGGCTGCTGAAACACGCGGGCATCTATCACACTTGAATTATCTTGTTTTAAATCTTGTTCGTCTTCGGTCTTAAGAATCTTGTTGAATAGAAAGTATAACGGCCACATTAATTACCACTCAGTATGAAAATTTTACTTTCAAAGATTCAGGGCATAAATAAAATCCAAAGGAGGAGATTGGCCAGTCCTTCACTCCTTGTCTTGTATCGAGTCTCAATCAAATTGATTGAATAGCAGTATATATCCTACCTGCAGCAGCTTTGACATAAAACTAATTAGAAGGCGAGTATTGAATTTCTCTGTTTCTTTCAAGTTAGGTGCTCCAGTATCTGAAGCCATTAAGGACCACAACACTGCAAAGACTGGAATCACTGGTTTCTTGTATTACTTAGGGGTAATTCGATCTAAGAGGTTTGCTCAAGTTATAAACAAGCTTGAGTTTAATGCAAATTCCACAAAGCCTAGCTTGAAAATGCTAGACACTTGAGACTAAGTGCAGGGCAGATCCTTTGCACTTGGACATTTGCTGTTAAATGAAAATCTAATCTTTAGAAAACCCAAATTAAAATCACAGGTTTGCTGCACAGAATGCTAGACCAGTTTGACTACAGGTAAAAAACCAGTTGAGTTTGACAGGGAAGTTTACAGTTGTAATAGAAAAAAGTTTTTGATTACATAAGTTCTGAAAACACAATAAGTCTCAAGTATTTGTATCATCAGAACAAATGAACAACACGAGTTCTCATTCAAAGAAATGATTCAGACTGAGAAAACCAGAAATAGCAAATGATCAATGCAACTCCATAATTGATCAAAACTCAACTATTCCACCCAGTTTACACCAATAAGGCTGAAGCTTCACATCTAAAACATCAATAGTATTCAATATCAATCAACACGGTAGCAAAAGTTGAGCGAAATTACAAATTATGATTGGATAATGATTGAATAATTGAACTAAATGATCAGTAATTTAAACCATAAAACTAAGCTAATCATATAATTTCAGCAAATCATGATCAGTTTCTAACAATAACAGGTTACGTTCTACATGATCATATAAACTACAGTAATAAGAAAAAATTGGCAGGGGAGCTGGAAACGCAAGTAAGATCATATGAATGACATCAAATTCAAAGCAATTGAAAGTTTCGTGAATCGCAAACACAGAAAGCAAATAAAAAATAAAAGAAAATTTGAATTAATATATAATCTGGATATGGTCGTACATAAATACCAGAGGCAATGAAGACGCTTGTCCGAGATGGAGGAAGACAGGTTCAGGTATCTGTTTGGGGGCTTTTTGTTTGCTTTTGTTCATTTCTTTTCAGTTTTTGCCCCTTCACTTCCCGGTCTCCTTTGGGGTGCCTCCTTCCATTTCCTTTTTTCTTCAAACTGTTTTTAAAAAATATTAATTTATGAGTGTATAATAATTATTTGGTATGTTTTCGTGCTGTAATCTCACTGGATTCTGGTCTGGCTTTAGGTGGATTTGGATCATCTAGATCCTACTAAAATAAAAAATAATAAAAAATTGTCAGATTACCAAAATAAATAATGTGAACTTATCCATGTGTTTGGGCAAATGAGGAATTTTCTTTTTTACTAATGTTGGTCAATATAAGGATTTATTGTATTAGCAAAAAGAAAACTGAGGATTGATTGGGCTGAAGCCCAAAAAGCATTAAGGACTAAATGGGCCGTTAATTATGTTTTAAATCCAAGAAATTCTCTTATTAATTGTTTTAATTTTTATTAGATGAAAAACTCAATTTTCTAATGAGAAATACTAAGGGGGTGTTTAGATGAAGTATTTGTAGAGTGTATTGAAAATACTTATTTTGAATTACTTTGTTTGTGTAATTTTTTAAGGTATTTTTAAAATTTTAGGGTATTATTTTAGTGACTTTCAAATTCTCAATACAATGTATTTCAAATTCACTTAAAATAGAATGTATTTCAAATTACTTATTTTTTCTCCCCGAGCCTTGATACACCTCCCTCTCCCTCGAGCCTCTAAAACTCTTGCTCTCGGCACCAAGTTACTGATTCTGAGCTTCAAAAGCTCAAACTTCGAATTTTGGAAAAGTAAAATTAGCAAGCCTCAAAGTGGGCACAAACACAAAAAAACTCCAAGCAACATAAAAACAAAATGCTAGCTTTCTCTAACGGCTAGATTTGAAACTACAAAAAGACATAAATGAGGCAAATAAGGGATTCAGGAACAGTAGAGAACATAAGGCAAAGTGGACAAAACCCTAGAAACCACCCTCACAATGAAAGGATTTTGAAGCTTCAAAGTACAAAAAGCTGAAGAAAACACCACGAAGAGTCTTCCAGAAGATTCGATCCGAAACGCTTCAAATGCAAAAACAGAGCATTTGGAGGTTCTGCAAGAAATAGAAAGAGCAACAACCGGGAAATCCATGGTATTTTTCGGCACTGGAGAAGAACCAACATGTTCTATGAGAGTGACTATGGTATTTCAAATTTTGGTAGTGCTGAAACAAGAGGACCTAGAAAGTTCATAGTTTTGCATAAGTTAAACTTATTTTCCATTAAAGTCATAGTTGACATAATGTTTTAAATATTATTGTTAAATTACTCTTTTTATAATAGTGTATCCAAACAATGTATTTTATAAATACATGTATTTAAAATTCACAATAATTTGTCAAATACCTCATCTNTGAGAAATACTAAGGGGGTGTTTGGATGGAGTATTTGTAGAGTGTATTTAAAATACTTATTTTGAATTACTCTGTTTGTGTAATTTTTTAAGGTATTTTTAAAATTTTAGGGTATTATTTTAGTGACTTTTAAATTCTCAATACAATGTATTTCAAATTCACTTAAAATAGAGTGTATTTCAAATTACTTATTTTTTCTTCCCGAGCCTTGATACACCTCCCTCTCCCTCGAGCCCCTAAAACTCTTGCTCTCGGCACCAAGTTACTGATTTTGAGCTTCAAAAACTCAAACTTCGAATTTTGAAAAAGTAAAATTAGCGAGCCTCAGAGTGGGCACAAACACAAAAAAACTCCAAGCAACATAAAAACAAAATGCTAGCTTTCTCTAACAGCTAGATTTGAAACTACAAAAAGATAGAAATGAGGCAAATAAGGGATTCAGGAACAATAGAGAACATAAGGTAAAGTGGACAAAACCCTAGAAACCACCCTCACAATGAAAGGATTTTGAAGCTTCAAAGTACAAAAAGCTGAAGAAAACACCACGAAGAGTCTTCCAGAAGATTCGATCCGAAACGCTTCAAATGCAAAAACAGAGCATTTGGAGGTTCTGCAAGAAATAGAAAGAGCAACAACCGAAAACAGAGCATTTGGAGGTTCTGCAAGAAATAGAAAGAGCAACAACCGGGAAATCCACGGTATTTTTCGGCACCGGAGAAGAACCAACAACATGTTCTATGAGAGTGACTATGGTATTTCAAATTTTGGTAGTGTTGAAACAGGAGGACTTAGAAAGTTCATAGTTTTGCATAAGTTAAACTTATTTTCCATTAAAGTCATAGTTGACATAATGTTTTAAATATTATTGTTAAATTACTCTTTTTATAATAGTGTATCAAAATAATGTATTTTATAAATACANCTATATTTCAATTACATGTATTTGAAATACACAATAATTTATCAAATACTTTATCTAAACACAACCTAAGAGAATTGAGAATCAAACATGTGAACTAATTGGTGTGATCTCATTAATATAATAGGATTAATTAAATATGTGGAGCCTGTCAGACTTATTTATTTGACCACTAAATCAAGCCATCAAGGTTTGTGCATATTTTTTTGTGTCTTCCACGATTTATCGATATATATAACATTATTTATAACGATGGGTCAATTTTAGACTTAAAAAACATGTTTGGTAACTTTTATAATTTCAATAATTTGAAATTGACATAAGAAAATGAACAACCATCAATAATTTTCAGTAATTTTTATCTTTTTTTTTTTATGGTTTAAACTAATCATAAAATAGTATCTATTATTGATTGGATTGTTGTTAAATATTTTAAAGTATTTATCCATAGAAATAGAGTATTTATTTGTACAAAATAAAATATTGAATTTGAGATGGACGAAAGATGATTGAGAGGGTGGTCCACACCACTATTAAGATGAACTAGCTGANTTCATGGTTTAAACTAATCATAAAATAGTATCTATTATTGATTGGATTGTTGTTAAATATTTTAAAGTATTTATCCATAGAAATAGTGTATTTATTTGTACAAAATAAAATATTGAATTTGAGATGGACGAAAGATGATTGAGAGGGTGGTCCACACCGCTATTAATGGGAACTAGCTGAGAATGGAAGGACTTGGCGTAGATGGAGGGGGCTGGCTGGTTGCAGGCTTGCAGCTCTGTTTGTGATAATATCACGTGGTGAGAAAGCGGTTGCGTTTGAAAAGTTATCACACAAAATGACGTACTCTAATTAAATCCAATGCCAATAGTCTTATCCAGCATCGTTCAAATTCAAATCAAACAAAATTTACAAGCTTACCAAATCAACAAATGACAAACCATTATCTCCATCAAGGGGCTAACCGGAAACAAGATAAAATAAATAAATACTATTTTATAAATAAATTATGTAAATGTGTACTTTAGTAACTTTTAATTGATGCTGAGTAGTTTTGATTAAATTAATCAAAGAGTTGTAGATAAATTGTGTCACACTATTTTGAAAGTAGCTTTAGTTGAGTCTCGCTACATTAGAATAGCGGGACTCATTATCATTTCACAATTGATAACTTGAAAAAGTAAAAATTATTGTGCATTTTTTGCGTAAGTTTCATTACTTTGTAAATAGTATAACTCCAAGTAATATGTTACAACAAAGTAGTAGATTCCATTTGAAATAACGGGAATGTCTAAAAAAGTCTCATTTTTTTGAAAATAGCAAGACTCCTTGAATTACGCTAAATCGAAGTAACATGACCGTTTCAAATTAAATGACGCAATTAAATTGAAGTGGTCCCGCTACTAGCATTGTAGTGGGACTAAATGGAAGCCACTAGTATTAATGTGCGCGAGACCAATTTATCTTTTTTTTGTTTGTCTGTGTATTAACTGACTTTAAATTATAGTAGATTACACCATTTCAATGTAGCGAGACTCGACCAAATACACTACTTCGATGTAGTGGAATACAATTTGTTCACATTCTCCTCATTAATTTAATCAAAACTATTTCAAATCAATAAAAAAATTTCAAACTAGCCTATTTACATACTTTCTTTGAAAAATAATATTTTTTTTTTCATTTAGCCTCATCAAGGCTTAACCCAACCACAAAAATAAAGGAATAAGGGTGCATCCTATTCCTCCTCCATGCAAAACAAAGCAGTATTCAAGTTATTTTTCAAAAGAAAAGCTAACACTATCTCTAGTTGTTTTGGATCATTCCTCGAAACGGTTTGAAAAACTGAAGAAATCAAAACGTTACTGTGAACTATTGCTTTGGATTTTGTTATTTCTCAAAGAGTTAGAATGTTTATGCAATGAGTGATGATAAGAAGAGCAAATAGTGTGCGTTGAGATAAAAAAGGGAAGAGTTGAAAAAAGGAAAGGAAGTGGCAGGATTGAAGTATACAAAATTAAATGAACTTTGGAAAAGTGGTGATCTTGCACAAGCCTAAAGTCAAGGCATAACGGTGCCTCTGCTTTCACAGCTGCTTTTTCATTTTTAATCCATTGTGTTTGTCAAACAAGATTTGCGAGCCGTTGTTTGCTCTTTTGCCTTTGCCTTTTTTATCTCTTCGGTTGGGAAGTCAGAATTCACCACAAACTAGTAGTGGACAAGTTTGAATTAAAGTATCTAAAACCCTTGCATTTTCTGCAAACAACTTTGAGTTATTACCTATGATGATCACGAGTCCAAACAATCACTATATTAAATTAATATTTTTTTTTATGTAAATAAAATCATTTAAACCAATGTTACTCGCTTTTATTTTTTATTTTTTTTTANGTTTTTTTTTTTTTTTTATTTCTCTTATTTATTTTCACAACTTTTATTTATTTATTTATTATCTATCCGTGCGTTTTACATGATTCTAGCTAATTCATCGTGAATTTTAGGCATTTTATTTTATTTTCTGTCAATTACGATGAGAATGCACAAGCTAGCAAATTAAAGAGGTAGCTACGAAGTTTTTTTTTTATTTTATTTTTCAAAGGTTGGTCCATATACAGTTTGAGTTGGAATTCAGTAACCATTGTTATTTTTATGACAGGTTATGTTTTTATAAAGATATAGTTCCTAACATTTATTGTTGGTCGTTACCTTACACAAGTAACTCAAACAAGTGGATATATTTTCTCCTCAATCCTCTTCTTTTTTTCCCTTCTTGTAGACAAGTTGTTCCTATTTATCTCTCTCCTTGTGGTATATATATATATATATATATATATATATATAATCAAATTAATAAGCATAAGTTTTACAAATTTTTTTGGTCATCATATGCATCAATCTTTTAAAACAACTAGCAAGATCTTAAGCAAATGGTTTCGAGTTTGAGCCCTTGTGGATGCAGCAAACCTTTTTGGGAGAAGTATCAACTATCAAGAGCGCCTGATAGTACCTCAGATGATTAGTCTTAGGCAAAGCTTAGGGATACCTCGGCTAAAGACAAAAAAAAAAAAAAATACAAAAACATAATAGAGATAATTTTTAATTCTAAAAATAGAGTATATATAAAATATTCGTTAAAGAAATAGGCGGCATTGTTAGAATTTAAAATAACATCATATTATTGGTTTCACTACTGTTGTTTTGTTGTTGTACCTACATGTATCTATTGTTTATTTAGTTCCACTTTATATTATATTAATTTTCTGAAAAGTAAGAAGATATTTTAAAACTAATATTGCATGAACTTTATACGAGATTTAGTTTATCATTAGCACAGATAATTGTAGTGGTCATTAATTACATGGCAACCATATCCAGACATGAATAAAAAGACATAATCTTAAATTCACTTTTCTACCTTTCGGCCCAAGAGTCAAGTATGTAGAGGCCTAGGCTTTACTATATAATTATTAAAAAGACATAATCTTAGTGAACATTAAAATACTTCCTGATTTTTAGGAAATACAATCTAGAGTTGTTATATCAACGATGACCAGAAAGAAAAGAAATTGATATCTGGACTTACAATATAACTTGGAATCTAGCGGTATTTCTTAATGCAGAAGATGAAGATAAAGCAAGCTCTATCCCTATCTAACGGCCACATTTTGCAAATTTACTAGATAGCCCTTATTAATTTGATACTTAAATTATGGTCAGTTCTAATATCATATACTAACCTTACTATATATTTTTTAATTACATGGAGAAAGCTAGATTTGTTAATACGGGATATTAGAGAAATGACAAATTAAACCTCGAATCTCAATTTGACAATTCTATCTATAAGGATACACTTAACAAAAATAAAAATGTAGCTGTCGAAATGAAAAAAAAAGTTAAAAATTATCAAATATTGAAACCTGTACAATGAAATCCTTTTATGCCCATAAATGGATTGGAAGTTGGAAGCATCAAAAGGGCATAATAAAGTTCAGTTGTTGTTGATATTTATATTTTATTTAGAGCATCCATGTGCGCTTATCTGAATTGATGAGAAGATTATCAAAATTTAATCTCTACATTTTATGGCTCCTGATTTCACCAGTTGTTGGTTCTGGTTCTGGTTGAGCTTGAGGTAGGTAGCTGGCTAGCTTTTCTATACCTTCTTCGTATAATAGTAACAATACTGTTGATAAGCTATCCTCATTCATGCACATTTTCGAATTCAAACATCAATTTTGACTTTTATTACAATGTATCCACTTCATTCAAACATAAACCTAATTCAACTGTTTCATTTATTTTACTCCGCTGAGGCATTTATATTATTTTGTAGTGTTAGTGGTAGTACAGAAATTATGAAAACCTCAGCCCCTGTCAATCCCCATCGCCCACTTCATGCCACTTGATTTGAATTTAATTAATATCTTCACTATGATAGTTAATTAAAAAATCTAAGCGAAAGAAAACAAGCATATCATTAGCAGAAAAACAAAAGTCAAATCAATCAAAAAGAGAGCAATTCGTGCATGCAGATTGCTGAATGGTTGATTGTCCTTTTGCATTAACGAAATTAATCAAAACGCATCACGGGTCAAAATAGTTAATGTCAATATAAGTAAAGGTCAAAACAGTAAATGTATTTGTAGCTCCGTCTGCTCACAGTCACTGCTACCTGGTTTAAATTTTTTTATTAATATTTTGAACGTAGCCAGTACTCAGAAAATTTGAAGGAGGGTGAGAGCGAAAGGCAGAGAGACGTTATCATGGCATGTGCCAATTGGCAGTTATCTTTCGTGCTTCAAACTTGAAATCAAAAAAATTGGAACTTCGCAAGAGAGAGCAGAATCAAACTCGGAAAAAGCCACAAATTCTCATTGCCTCATCTTTTCCGTCAGAATGTGCTTACAACACACTCCCTTCAGCGGTCCCTCCACCTCTGCTATTCTATAAACACACAGTCCCACCTCACACTGATTCTTAACGTTCTTCAAATTTGTTCACTGCTGTGACTGAAACCATGTTTGGACCTGTTAAGTCATTTGAGTGACTATTTACCTTTTGGGTCGCACAAACTTTCTTCACTCTTTGAGCAAAAGTCCTCCAAAATGGAAGCTTTATCAAACAAGAGTGATAATTTTCAAAAGAAAAGAGATGAGCTTAGAGGTAATGGGGCTAAATCTGAGTCCTTCACCGATTCCAGTGCTGAGTCTAGAGAAACCAGTTCCAGTGGATCCAGCTCCTCGGATTCAACTGTAGGACCAAAAGGAAAAGGGTCTTCTTCATCTCCTCCTCTTGGTTGGCCTATTCGGAAAGCTACAGTTTCCAAGTGCCTGAAATCTGATGAAAAGGAAAACCAGCATAATTCCCACTTGGAGGATACGAAATTTACCAGAATCGGTTCAAAAATGTCAGGTTAGGAGTAATTTCTTGTTTTCCATTATGTTCTGTTTGGACACCTGAAATCTGATGAAAAGGAAAACCAGCAACCTTACACAGGTTTTGCTGCTTTTATGAAACCAGGGGGAAAACTGTAACTATACTAATGGAGTTTAACAATATCTTAATTCATTTTCGAAGTTACAACTCGGAAATTTATTAATTATCCCTTTCAACGGGTTAAGAAATTATATCTATTTGCCTGTTATCTTATCTAATTTACTATTTTCTGGAAATTTTTTGAAACAGAGATTGACATGATGAAGGAAAGGTTTGCAAAACTATTGCTTTGCGAGGATATGTCAGGTTCTGGCAAAGGGGTTTGCACTGCTTTGGCCATCTCCAATGCTATTACTAATCTCTGCGGTATGCTCCCTCTCTTACATTCAATTGAGATAGGCTTATGCTCACATTCTGTTTGTGAAAAACTGGTAGCTTGTTTGGTTTGAATTTTAAATTGTATTCACTGTATTTGTCTTTTGTGCAAATTGTAGCTACTGTATTTGGGCAATTATGGAGATTAGAACCCTTGCCTTCTGAAAAGAAAGCAATGTGGCGAAGGGAGATGGAGTGGCTTCTTTGCGTTAGTGATCACATTGTTGAATTAATACCTTCCTGGCAAACATTTCCTGATGGAAGTAAGCTTGAGGTAAAGTTCGCTTTAGTCGTAATTAATTTTCAATTCCTACTTTCTTTACTAAAGAAAAGGACCACTTTTAACACGAATTTTAATCACTTGTGTTGGCACTTCAATATGGAAGCAAGAAGTTCCCTTCTTTTAGATCAAGTTAATTCAGCTGTTCGATTTTTTTTTTTTAGTTTGTTTCTTCTGAAACATTTTCTATCTTTGTGAAGAGCTTAAATTGCTTGAAAATATCGGTAGTCATGGTTATTTTTCGAATTATTGATATGATCAAAGAAAAAGTGGCTAATTCCTTCAGAAATNTTTAACACGAATTTTAATCACTTGTGTTGGCACTTCAATATGGAAGCAAGAAGTTCCCTTCTTTTAGATCAAGTTAATTCAGCTGTTCGATTTTTTTTTTTTAGTTTGTTTCTTCTGAAACATTTTCTATCTTTGTGAAGAGCTTAAATTGCTTGAAAATATCAGTAGTCATGGTTATTTTTCGAATTATTGATATGATCAAAGAAAAAGTGGCTAATTCCTTCTGAAATATCTTAAAGAAGTTCATTGTTATATGGAAATTGATATAAATTATAATATTTCTAATGTGGTGCATTTTGCAGGTGATGACTTGCAGGCCCAGATCAGATATTTTTATCAATCTTCCAGCTCTTCGTAAACTTGACAACATGCTTCTCGTGAGTATTGAATTTTTGTCTTTCATGGTTGATTAGTGATTTTTAGAGAAATCATTCAGAGGTTCTATTTCCTTTTCCCTCCATCACAGGAAATATTAGACAGCTTCACCACCACAGAATTTTGGTATGTTGACCAAGGAATTGTAGCCCCGGAAGCAGATGGTTCAGCCTCTTTTCGCAAGACAATTCAGCGGCAAGAGGAAAAGTGGTGGCTCCCTGTTCCACGTGTTCCCTCTTCGGGTCTTAGTGAGAACTCAAGAAGGCAATTGAACCACACACGGGAATGTGCAAATCAAATATTAAAAGCAGCCATGGCTATCAACAGCATTGCCTTGGCTGAAATGGAAGTTCCTGAGTCATATTTGGAAGCTCTTCCTAAGGTCTGAATTCTAAGCCTATAGGATTGCTTATATAATTCTAAATCTCATGCCCCTTATTTACAAGCCTGTAAATAATTAATTTATTCTCATAGCTGGTTCATTTGTGCTGCTACATGCTGAAAAAAACTGGGGACAAATACGTTTGGTTACTCTAAACTAGGCAAATTTACTATCTATGGTGTTGTATTGAATCTGCCACTTTAAGACATTGCATTGGATTTTAAGTTGATTGAGTTCATCCAAAGAGTGCAGTTTTGTGACCTTGTCCTGGTTAATTTGTGTTTAAGAATGGAAGAAGCTGCCTGGGGGATGTCATATACCGTTACATTACATCAGATCAATTCTCTTCAGAGTGCTTGCTTGATTGCTTAGACCTTTCCTCTGAACATGTTGCACTGGAGATTGCTAACCGTGTGGAAGCTTCAATTTACGTATGGCGTCGAAGAGGCCACTCAAGGCCCCAGCCTAACCCCAACCGTTCAACCACAAAGTCATCTTGGGAAATGGTCAAGGACTTTATGGCTGATGGAGGAGATAAGAGAGAATTTCTTGCAGAAAGAGCTGAAAGCATTCTGCTCTCCTTGAAGCAGCGATTCCCGGGTTTAACTCAAACTTCACTGGATACCAGCAAGATCCATTGCAACAAGGTTCAATTATTTTCAAACTTGTCCTACAGAATACTCTTTTAAGTCATTAATTCACAATATTTACATATTTTATTCTCAAAATGTCATTTCAGGATGTTGGAAAATCAATACTTGAGAGCTATTCAAGAGTTTTAGAGAGCATGGCATTTAACATTGTGGCTCGTATAGATGATTTGCTATATGTGGATGACTTGACTAAACATTCAGATAGATTTTCACTGGTTCCAGCAGTTAGTGTGATTGCTCAGCACAAGGCTCCACATCCATTTTCAGTGTCTGTCTCAGGCACTCCACAAAAGACAGCATTTGGCACGCCTTCGCCCGCTGCTGCACCACTGATTAGTCCTGCAAGGGGGGAGAGAACTCCTTTCATCAACAACAACAACAATAACATGATCAAACCTCATCGTCGTGGCTTTGGGGTGAGAAGAGTATTGTCAAATTATCTTGGAGTGGACACAAAAGCAAAAATATGTAGCAATTCAACTGAGGTGAATTGTTCAAACGCAAGTGCAAACAAAGCAGAACACCCACAATGTCAAAAGGAA
>QAOA01000580.1:1151055-1158555 GCA_003255065.1 Cercis canadensis | reverse complement strand
AGTTTAATGAGCCAAGTATTTCTCTCTCTAAAAAAAAAAAAAATTGTTGTTCTACTTCTACCTTCAACAAAAAACACCTAGCAAGTGTGAAAAATATTGGCTTAAATGTAATTTTATTCTCTAAATTTTGATGAAATGAACGTTTTGGTTCCTTTATTTTAAAATTGAACATTTTAGTTTCTTAAGTTTTACAAAATGAACAAATTAGTTCATATCCCTAATACCGTCAAAAAATTAACAATGATAATGATGTGACAAATACGTAGCAGCCACATGGTATTGAATCTATTGATGTGACTTTTTTTTTTTTGTTTAATTGTAGTTTTGGTCTCCTATTTTACTCATATGAACATTTTGGTCCCCCTATTTTCAAATGACAATTTTTAATCTTTAAGTTTTATGAAATGCACAAATTGGTTTACTGGTCTAACTCTGTCCAAAAACTAACGGTAATGCTGACATGACAGACACGTGGTAATGGTATGACAAAAAAAATTATTCACCCTCTTAATCTTACCCTTATTGTTTCTCTATTCAACTTCTCTTTGATGGAGAAAATAAAGAATTGCACCAAAATGAAATTGAACTAGGGAATTTTTTTTTCAAATACATCATAAATGAATTTGAACAAGAAAAAGGCAAATGAAGCAGAAACAAATAAATCCATGGTTAATTGGAATTGAATTCTCTAATATAAAGACTATTAGGCAAGAGATGTATAATAGTAGTGTAACTATTAATATGTAAATGATATTAGCCAAAACATTTTATAAATCTGATCTTAAAGTATTATAATGTCTTTTGATTTTTGTAGTTAATAAAATGTTATGGGAACAAATAATTTTCTAATTTTTGTAGTTAATAAAATCTTAAAAAGTGTTGTTTGAAAATTTGAGGACTAAAATGTTCATATGACCAAAATAAGGAGATAAAAACTACAATTAAACCAATTTTTTTTGCTACATCAGTGCTATGTGGCTGCTATTACGTGTTTGTTACATCAGCACTACTGTTAATTTTTTGACGGTATTAGAGATGTAAACTAATTTATTTATTTTATGAAACTTAAGAAACTAAAAAGTGTTATTTAAAAATAAGGCACTAAACATTCGTTTCACTAAAATAGAATGACTAAAACCGTATTTAATGGCCATTATTATTTTTGTGGGGTCTTAAAGCCCATTATTTGAGTTGAGATGTGTAATTATTGGTAAGTGAATAGGCCGAGAGGCCTAGCCCAGCATAGATGTTGGGTTAGCACTTGGCACTTGGCAGGGAAAGGAGGCTTAGCGGGCTGCTTTGCTTTTCTTACTTGGCTCATTACTTGTGGAAAGAAAAAACGAAAACGGAAAGAAAGAGTCTGCAAACTTTACTGAATTCAGTTGAGTTTGAGGGTTGAGGGTTCTGGATTTGATTTCAACGCGCATCAAATTCAGATCGGCGAAATGCCATCTTCGATTACGAGTCTCCATATCAGTGCCTTAGACGCCATTATAAATGTGAACTCTCTCTTCACATTAGCCGTGTTCCTCGGGTTGACATGGAACCCCAACGACCCGAATGAAAATCTGAACTCGGATCCCTCCTGCGCTCCCACCCCGACCATCGCCGAAAACGTCGTCGCTTTCCATGTCTATTCCTTCAGCTCCTTCCTCTTCTCCAGCCTTGTGGCCCTCGCTCTCAAGCAGGCCATCCGCCTCTCCAGGACCTCCAATTTCCACTTCCCCATTGAGTTCTTCGCCCACATTAATACTACCATTTTCCGAATCGGAATGCTCGTATCGGGTGCCGGTTCGGTTATCGGGTGCGGGTTTTTGATGCTGGCTTTGGTCAATGTGGTTCAGATCAAGCTCGGCACGCTCGCCTGTGGCAGCTCCCACAGTTTCGCCGCTGTGGTTCCGCTCTTCATCCTGGTTCCTTCTGCGCTTCTCATTTACGTCTCTGTTGCTTTGTACGCTTTCACACGCTAGTTCAATTCCTATATGTATATGATTATGACATAGAATAGACAGTATCCTATTCTCTATTATGTATTATGTATTATTCGAGGGAAATTACACTAAATTAAAATGATAGTGCTTTCTTTTACTTCTTTCCCTGTGTCAGGTTGCCTGTAAACTTGGGTTTGCAAGGTTTTATTGATGAAATTAAGGGTTAGTCTAATTTATAAGTGATGCTAAAAGTGATGGTTACTTGACTTGGAGCATGCTGTTGAGTTTACAACTGAGTTCATAGATCTTCTGAGCTTACTAATTTGTAATGCGGAATTTTTTTCTATCGCATGAATAAGGAGTCTCATAATTTCGGGAATTTGGATGTTCATATTCAGATGGCATTATTAATTGGAAATAATAATTAATAGAAAGAATAGTAAATTTGTGATGCTCGGTAATGGAAATGTTTGTTTTGCTGGTATCATTTTTGAACTAAAAGACAGAGTTGTCATCTGGACATGCAACAAAGAAAAGCATTATGTTCTGCTGCATTATTATCACCTGTGTGAAGCATACTGCCAATTCTTATGACTTGTGAATCGTATANAGTAAATTTGTGATGCTCGGTAATGGAAATGTTTGTTTTGCTGGTATCATTTTTGAACTAAAAGACAGAGTTGTCATCTGGACATGCAACAAAGAAAAGCATTATGTTCTGCTGCATTATTATCACCTGTGTGAAGCATACTGCCAATTCTTGGCCTTTTGACCAAATTAGGGTAGTGCAGATTGTTATTTACCAATCTAGGGTAGTTTTTAACAAAATTACCGGAATAATGCAATTCTATNATTGGAAAATTAAAAAAAAAAAAAAAAAGCTGACATGCGCGGGGCCCACCGGACATGCCATTGGGCTAGTGGAGTGTCTTCAATGGACAAGCCATTTGGCAGACGGCATGTCTCCAAAGGACATGCCATGCTGTGGATTTCTCACGGGCGGGCCCCACCGGACATGTCATTGGGCTAGTGGAGTGTCTTCAATGAACAAGCCATTTGGCTGACGGCATGTCTCCAAAGGACATGCCATTTCTCTAATGGCACGTCTCCAAGGGACATGCCAGGACGTCCGTTTCTCTCCCTCGGCCTCTGCTCTCATGTGGGTCCGAGCTACGCCAAATGGCATGTCTTGTGGGGACACGCCGCGGGGCTAACGGCATGTCCCCACTAGACATGTGCGTCTGGCACGTCCGTTTTTGTCTTCGTCCGGAGAAATTGCTTGACTCCATTGGCTATTGGCGTATCCAAACTCTATAAATTACCTTTGCGAAGAGCAACATTTCACACAGCAGCAGAAACCTTACACTCAAATTACAAAGCAGAGAATTGGCTCATTTGTGAAAGGAGAAAGCTTGTTCAGTTTCTGGAGAAGGATTCATAGCCAAGGTTCCATCTAGATTATTTTAAAAAAAAATTTGTGGAACGATAATTTATAAGGTACGCTTAAATTTTAATTATTGTTTACTATTAATTATTGTTCTTAATTATTTTTAATTTGATGAGGTTTATTTATTGTTGTTATTAATTTAATAGTATTAGTATAAATAAAGTATGATAACTTATTTATTTTTAATTTGATGGGGTTTAATTATTGTTGTTATTAATTTAATAGTATTAGTATAAATAAAGTATGATACCTTATTTATTTTTAATTTGATGGGGTTTAATTATTGTTGTTATTAATTTAATAGTATTAGTATAAATAAAGTATGATACCTTATTTATTTTTAATTTGATGGGGTTTAATTATTGTTGTTATTAATTTAATAGTATTAGTATAAATAAAGTATGATACCTTATTTATTTTTAATTTGATGGGGTTTAATTATTGTTGTTATTAATTTAATAGTATTAGTATAAATAAAGTATGATACCTTATTTATTTTTAATTTGATGGGGTTTAATTATTGTTGTTATTAATTTAATAGTATTAGTATAAATAAAGTATGATACCTTATTTATTTTTAATTTGATGGGGTTTAATTATTGTTGTTATTAATTTAATAGTATTAGTATAAATAAAGTATGATACCTTATTTATTTTTAATTTGATGGGGTTTAATTATTGTTGTTATTAATTTAATAGTATTTGTATAATAAAGAATGATACCTTATTTATTTTTAATTTGATGAGGTTTATATTTTATCATTAGCTTGATAATATTTAGTAGTTGATATTTTTTTATTAATGACTGAGTATAACTAAATGTGTACCTAAAATTTATATTTAGGAGGAAAATACTGATCTTCATTTATTACAATGGTCGAGTATATAATGGAGAACAAGGGATACGCCAATAGCCAATGGAGTCACGCAATTTCTCCGGACGAAGACAAAAACGGACGTGCCAGACGCACATGTCTAGTGGGGACATGTCGTTAGCCCCGCGGCGTGTCCCCACAAGACATGCCATTTGGCGTAGCTCGGACCCACATGAGAGCAGAGGCTGAGGGAGAGAAACGGACGTCCTGGCATGTCCCTTGGAGATGTGCCATTAGAGAAATGGCATGTCCTTTGGAGACATGCCGTCAGCCAAATGGCTTGTTCATTGAAGACACTCCACTAGCCCAATGGCATGTCCGGTGGGGCCCGCCCGTGAGAAATCCACAGCATGGCATGTCCTTTAGAGACATGCCGTCTGCCAAATGGCTTGTCCATTGAAGACACTCCACTAGCCCAATGGCATGTCCGGTGGGCCCCGCGCATGTCAGCTTTCTTTTTTTTTTTTTAATTTTCCAATTTTAAAATTTGCATTATTCCGGTAATTTCCATAAAAACTACCCTAGATTGGTAAATAAGAATCTGAACTACCCTAATTTGGTCAAAAGGCCGCCAATTCTTATGACTTGTGAATCGTATAAGCTAATTCGAAATCAAATAATTGTAGTTTGTTTCTTCTTATGTTGATAGAGAAAATAACAAATGGTTGTAATTTGTGACTTTGATTAGTTTTCCCTACTTTCTTAAAAATGAGAACATCGTTTGGTTCGATTTCGGTCCTTTTGTCATCATCATAAAAACTTTCTTCCACTATTAAAACAAGGCATGGGGGAAAGATCTTCGAACTTAATCAATCACTTATCAAGTGAATAGCAGTTTGTCATACTCACACTACACCCAACTTTAGATATCTGTAGCTAGTAATCATTCATCAACTCCTTTGTGGACTTCTGTTGGAACTTTCAGCAGTCTTTACTCTATCATAGTTTAAGTACTATTTCTTTTTCTATATGCTGGTAAATAGGAGAACAATCAAGTAGATTTGAAGGAAAAATTCATTCTTTCATCTCTTGAGGATCTTTTGGAGGGCTTGAACATCTCAATTGAAACTCATCCAGTTATGCACATAGGGATGATAGACATTATCTCAAAGTTAATGGCCAGTTTTCGGCATAGGGTAAATATCATACTATTCATTAGTGGGGTATTATCTAAAATAATAGCCCCTTCTACAATTGGAAAGAAGGACCTCTTTCTTATATGCTAAGATTTGTATTAATGCTTACGGTGATGCGGTGATGCTACCTGATAAGCTCCTAGAGCTGCCTCAGAACAATATGTGAACAATATAAAATCTGCTGAAAAGGTATTGGTCTGGGAGGTTTCAAAAGCAAGAGGATTTGAAGATTATAGGGTGAGGTTGCTCGTAAATATTTGAAATTGCTTGGTGCTATGCTGTCAGCTGCTCACTGGTTGTAATTGTTTGATGCTTCTCAAGGGTAAAATTTCTAATGAAAGCAGAGCAGCTCTTCAAATTGCGCAACCATAATTGGCCTAAAGTAGCCACGTAATGCTAAACGCCTAGACCCATATATGAAGGAGTAGGTGGTGGTGGTATAAATTACAATGCTTTTCCTTAAGTGGTAGCTCCACTATGCCTTGTGGGTTCACATGGCAGACACCTTTTCATTGCCTTGGGCAGTATAAATATTGCTAGGAGCATAGTTGAAGGTAAAAAAGCTACAATGAAGTATGTATGCTTTTTAGTGTTTATTGTAATCTTTGGCTTCATTAGCCATAATGAAGTGTATGGGGCTGGTGAATGTGGGAGAGCTTCCCCTGACAGAGAGGCTTGGAAACTGGCTCCTTGTATAACGGCATCACAGGATGGCAATGCTCCAGTTTCTAATAGGTGCTGCGGTCAAGTGAAGAAACTAGGCGAGAACCCTGCTTGCCTCTGCGCGGTTATGCTTTCTAACACAGCCAAGAGTGCTGGTGTCAAGGCAGAGGTTGCGATTACCATTCCTAAACGTTGCAACATAGCGGATCGTCCTGTGGGCTACCAGTGTGGAGGTCTGTCATAGAACTTCAATTCTTCCATTTATTTACTATATGTTAAACTTTTTCTGCTAAATTATATATACATACATGTCTATATATATATATATATTTCCTTCCTTATGAACAAATAGAAGAATTGAAGACCATGTTGTTTGATCTCTTTTCGACCTCTTGCAAAATACTTATTAACCTAATTTCAATTGAATTGTCTTTATAAAATCTTTTTTGTTTTTTATTTTCGCAGCTTACACACTGCCTTGAAGAGTGAAGACCAGGAGTCATGGTTGTGGACATGTAATGGACTATCTGCTTCTATTTTACTAAATGCTAAGGCTGTAGTGTCCCTTGCTATGATTAAATAAAATAGCTTTTAAGCTATATTGCATGAGATATTCTGTATCTCTACCTTCATCAAGAAGAAACAGATTTAGAGAAGAGAGATGATTGCCTTCCATTATGTATTTTACACTAATAGTAAGTCAATAATGAAATCAACGGACTTACAAATACTAAGATCAATCCTCAATGGAAAAACATAAAAAGGAAGGGTACTAGAAGGCCCGAAACTGTTGCTTTGGGATGCTAGGCCTGAAAAGGTCTTTAGCGAGCACCAAACATTGACTGCCTTAAACGAAGTACCTTATTCAGCACTGGCAGCGCACCCTCTCTCAATTGAATATATATATATATAAGGAAACACATAAAAGATAATGTGTGTATAAATATTAAAATAGAGTTGGCCGGCTAAAATTAAGATACACTTCTAATCTCATTTTTCACCCTTTCTGGAATGTCCCGTTGGGAGAGCTTCTTTCAGTATATTTATATTATAGAGAGGGAAGAGAGCTTGATGCTTTTATTTTATTTTATTTTTATTATATATATATATATATGCGGTTTTGGTGGTATGATCATGAGACTGATTTGGTTGGTGTTGGTGATAATGGTGGTAACTGGTGCTGGAACCTCTCAAGTGTTTGGGGAAAGTGTATGCGGGGAATCTTCCCCTTATAGCCATGTCATATAGATGAGATGTTTGTGTAGTTTTGTCAAACTTCAAAATAATTCATTCTTAGAAGTGTTTAAAATGTTATAACTTTATTAAGATATTTTTTTATTGTTAAAGTATTTAACAGGGTTTTCAAATATATAAATAATATTATTCGTTATTCGCATAAAATTAGAATTAAATTTAGATTCATCTATAATGTTTTAAATACATTAATG
>QAOA01000580.1:1124427-1150576 GCA_003255065.1 Cercis canadensis | reverse complement strand
AGTGACTATTAACATAATAATCATATAATGCTAAAATATTTATTTTTATTTTACAGCAATACAATTTTTTGTGGGTGCCAAAGTATTCGGAGAGGAACCCTTTTTATGATAAAAATATTAACTCTTCTTTCAATGGCTAAAACTTTTTAAAGCTAGTGGCTATTTTTTTTTTGTTACATTAAGGTATAGAGACTTGAATCTCTGACTTCTTGTAAATTACTCAAACCTTTTATTATTAGACCATATACTTAGCTAGTGGCTATTTTAAAATATCATATGCAATAAAAAAGAAGAAGAATAAAAAACTCGTTTGAATTCTATGGCTACGGACGCAGGTTTTTGAACAAGTTGGTACTAATCAGATAATCTACATATAGGTCAGATGCTATACTCAAACAAACAGTTATGTAATTTGTTGATTTGCTTAGCCAAACTCTCTTTTATTTTGTGTACATAAGCAATTAAGCTATGCTTTTTTTTTTTTTTCATTCTTTACGGGAGTTAGCAAATTAACTATGTTAAAAATATAGGGATTTGCTTATTATTATGAATAAATATGAATT
This sequence comes from Cercis canadensis, assembly GCA_003255065.1. Classification (NCBI taxonomy): domain Eukaryota; kingdom Viridiplantae; phylum Streptophyta; class Magnoliopsida; order Fabales; family Fabaceae; genus Cercis; species Cercis canadensis. The sequence goes on along the minus strand of QAOA01000580.1, from coordinate 1,150,013 downwards.
GTAATTAGACCAATAACAGTTAAGCTTTTCAGAAATTCTTCATATATACGACATAACGTTCATGATTAATGTACGTACTACGTAGAGGAAAAAGTAGATAATATAAAGTTATAAAGCAGAAGATGTCTTGTTTGTAAATGGAACTAGGGTTTACTACATATCTCAATTTTTTTTAATTAAGTTGAGAAAAGTAAGAATCTGGAGGCAGCCCCCACGCAGGGAATTAAGTAGAGCATGTAAATTTCAAACCAGATGCTTATGTTATGGAACAAGGGTTGTTAACACTAGAGAGCTTCTTGTTTCGCTATATATAGAGAATTGTCTTGAGGTTGAACAAATGGAAAGTCTCATGAAGCCCATTTGCTTCCTTTTGTTTGTAGTCATTGTAGCTGTGGCTGGAATATTCAATAAAAACCATTATCTGCTTGTTTCCCTATATATGCAAAGGGCTCCATCAGATTAATTGGCCTAGACACAGCGAAAATATTAATTTAATTGCTCCAATTTGAAGAGAAAAAGGGCAAAAAACAAAAAAGCAGCTCTAGAACAAAATGTAGAATTGATTATTTGTCAGTTGGGACTTCCCCCCCCTTTTAAGTTCCAATTCGGGCTTTGATATTTAATTTTATTTAAGGCAAATTCATTTGGGCCGTAAGGTAAGTTCCAATGGTAGGTCAGATCCAAGCTTGTATGGGCCTAAAAGCTACAGATTATTTTGATTCATAACCCGGTCCAGAACAGCAGACCCGGTTAATGATTAGATTTACATGATTTGTTTGATCTGTATATCTAATGGTAGATTGGTTATAGGAATTAGAGAGTTGACGAGTCTTATAAAATTTTGATAGACGAAGCTAAACTTAGATATAATCAAATTGTAGATATATATAAAATAGTGCAAAATAAGACTATGGCAAACCAATCTCCATTCCCCACTCCTAAGCCCAAGTTCAGTCAATACTACTGCAATGACGATATTGAATCTTGCCATAATTAACAATATATCTTCCTTACATTTGGGTATTCTGAATTTTCTGTCAATTAATAGGAGATATCAATGCATTTTCAAATAATTGTCTCTATTTTGTAATGAGAATTATGTTAAATAAATGCACTATTCCAATTAATTTCAATAAAATTTTAAGAGGCCTAATAGTAATATTATTCCATATATTGATGCCATTTAACTTGTCTGCTTGATTAATTAGCATTATTACTTTGTTTATATAACTATAAGTACAACTTTTTATGATCGATAGAAGAAAGCAACCACTGTTTTTTTTTTTGTTTGAACCTTTTCTTGAATGCGCATATCACTATCTCGCACCATTTGCTTTATGAGTATTTGTTATTGTTTGGATCAGTCATACATAATTAATGCATCATAAACATTTTGCTTTTGATCTGTTGTAAACAATTCTTAAACAATCTTAGTGTTAAATTTTTCTTTTAAAGAAGTCGTATTCTTCTTGTTTGGCTGTAAATAAAGTCCTTAAAAATTAAACTTGATCCAATACTTCATAAGCTTCATTCATATATATTCAAAAGTGACTAATTTGATTGGTACTGATTTTCCATATAAATTTTTTTTTTTTTTTATCTTTTCTCTTCAAATTCTGAATATTTTTTTCGTTCCAGACAAAAAGCCAAGATTCCTGCATCTGGAAGATATATCAATGTGATGGAGTTATAATGATTCTGCAGGCGCAACCATTTTTTTTTTGATGTGTTTGAAGGAAAGGTAAGACTCGTTATTGGTTAGCCTCTCACTTCAAAAGCAAAGCTCTTCAACGCTGCTTCTCAAAGTTTTACTACCTTTAACAGAATGATGACCTTTTAAGTAGCTTTAGAGCTGCTTGTCTCACTATATATAGAGCTTCACACACTTTGTAGTATTTGTGCATTGCATGCATTACTGAGATATGGAAGCTCCCACGAAGTCCATTTGTTTCTTGTTCTTCCTTCTTATTCTAGTTCTTGCTGCTCCCAACAATGGGGTTGAAGGAGCTGCAGGAGAATGTGCCAAATATTATACTAACGAGCAGCTTTATAAGCTGTATCCTTGTGCAATACCAGCACAAGACAAGAATGCTAAGGTGCCATCTAAGTGCTGCAATAAACTGAAGAAGATACCCTTCTCTTGCCTTTGTGCTATTATTCTTTCTGACTCCGCCAAAAATTTAGGTCTCAGGATTGAAGCTGCTGTCACTATTCCGAAACGTTGCAACATTTCCAAGCGTTATAAGTTAACGGTTACAAGTGTGGAGGTGTGTTATAAATATAAACCCTCTCCCTCCTTTAATTTCTTTCTTATATACTGTTCACAAATTATAAATTTCTGATAACTTATTTTGCTGACACAAACTCTTTTTTTTTTTTTTAATATTATATTTTTTGGCCAACTTTTGCAGCTTATACGGTGCCTTGAAGATTGAAGAGTATCTAAACTTTATGTAACAATGCAATATAAGCTTGTAAGGCCACTGTTAAGTGCCAAAATTAAGAAGAAATGTCACTATTAGGGTGTTAGATTGTGCTGGAGAATGTATCCTTCAAATAGAGCTCATTAAAGAAGCTCATAAGTTAATTTGATGTACCGTTAGTGTGTAACAACCATATATGGTCCTTAATAATAAATTGAACTTCTATATTAAATCTTGTGGACGCGTGTGGTAGCTAGAATCTGTTGGTAAATGCTAGTGAAAAGTACAGGATTATGTGTTTGATGCAGAATAATTTTTTAAAGCAAGATGAAGAACTGGTCTTTAGTTAGTTCATAAATACTGAGAACTAAATAAGTTAAAGGGGGTTCCGAACATTTTGCCAGATCGAGTTAATTCCAGAGTAGTATCAAAATTTGATATTGCTACTTATAATCCCTGGGCCAGTAGGCTTGATCAGTTGATCACTAATTTTGACAATAATTGGTTGAGGGTGGTCAGTTTATGGACCTTCCATTTTTAAGTCTCTTCTTTATTCCTTTATTCTTCTTTTACAGTCTTTTTTTTTGGGGCGTGTGGAGGACATGAAGCATAATTAAGGACCTTAAAGCCTAAGGGCTTTATGCATGTGTGTAGGCTTTATAAATGAAAAGGAAGAGAGTAAGGAAAATACTTGTTAACGAAGAGTAATGGGGCGTTTCTTCATAATTGATTCTAGCATAAGTAGCATTTCTGCCTAGAATTGTTTTGAACCGCCAAATTACAAGCCAAAAAAGAAAAGGAAGACTCCCTTTTCAACCTAAAAAACAAACTTGCAATTGAAGCATAATACTCATTCATCCATCCACATAAAGTGAGTGAGATGTGTTATAAGTTCATAGTGAGCTACTATAGTTTAAGGGTACCTCTGAAAGGAAGACCCAGGAACCGTAAAGTACAGGAATTGGAATAGGCTAAAGGTTTGAGGTCTGTTACCTATATGAAACCTTTCATTTACAAAACATAGTTATGGTAAATAAGCTACTGTTTGTATTGTATACATTATAATATGTATATTAGACCTGCTCGATGGACTCATGGAAGGTTAACTAGCTAGCTATCTGGGACAAAAAGGACCCAACATGTTGGTTCTAGAGTTGCAATTAAATCGAATTAAGATACATCAATAGTTGTAATTTCTTCAATTCATCTAGTTGTACTAGCTAGCAGCCACCTAGAGTTTAGTTCAATTAGTTGCTAAATGAGGAATTGAAAAATTATAAATATAATTATCTACTCAGTAATTTTATTTACTTCTATTTCCTCAGTTTGAATTTATTTATTTTTTTGTTTTGTTTTGAGGATGTGAGAATTTATAATCCGGAATCAACCTTCAATCGTTGCAATCGCAAATAGCAAGGTTTGTTATTTGTCTGCATATTTAATTACTTGCAAAACACTTCACCACCTCATTTGATTTTTTAAATTTTTTTTTAAAAAAAATTAGAAAAGTCATGGGAGAGTGTAAAAGACTCTAGGTTGGTACCAAACTTTCCCTGCTTCAAACAGAACGCCCTTTGAGCAGGTTGAGAGCAGCTTCTTTCACTAAATTAATTTTGTTGAGAAGATAGCTCCAGTCTTGCCAATTTCCATATACATTTTTGTTATTTAGTTTGGTCCAGTCATACATAATTGCATCAATAAATTAAATTTTTTTTTTTTCAATTGATGTGTTGTAAACAAAATGGCTATTGGAAAGCTATAGAACTGCTTGTTTTACTATATATAGAGCCTCAGAGTTTGTATCTTTTGTGCATGCATAGCATTCAATTAAGTTTGAAGATATGGAAGCTGCCATGAAGTCCATTTGCTTCCTGCTCTTCCTTCTTACGATTGCTATTGGAGCTGAAGAATTTGGGGAATCAGGGAATGATTTTAAGCATTGTCCCTGTGCAATACCATCAATAGACAAGTATGCTAAGGTCACCCCTGAGTGCTGCAATCAACTGAAGAACTCAATGTCAACCTCCGATGTCTGTTATCTGGCGCTTTCCGACGAAGCCCAGAGAGCCGGTGTCAACCCTGAAGCTGCCCTTTCCATTCCCAAACGTTGCAACTTTCTCAATCGTCCTGTGGGTCTCAAGTGTGGAGGTGTGTTATAAACATATATATATATATATATATATATATATATATATATAGACCCTCTCCCTCCTTTTCTTCCTTTAATTCCCTATTAATAACTTGTTTTGCTAACATATATAAACTTTATTTTCCCCCTTTAATTTTGGGCTAATTTTGCAGCTTATACGGTTCCTTGAGGATTGAAGATCACAAGCTTATATATATATTTATGTTTGATTATGAACAAACATATTAAATCATTGGCTAAAATGCAGAATTGATGTTGAGTTGAGTGAAGGAGGAATTAATTGAGTAGTCTTAAACTATTAATTGAATGGCATTAGATGGCTAATTATTCCTTAATTGGGCTGAAGATTCGTAGTTGAAGGTTTCAAACTTTAGCCGAATAAAGTTGAATTCTACAATACTCAGATTTGATATCATAACTTAGTCCCGGGGCCAGTGGACTCGATCTATTGATCACTAGTTTTAGCAATAATTGGTTGGAGCTGTTTTGTTTATGGACCTTTAATTTTTTTTGTCTCTTCTTTATTCCTTTATTCTTCTTTTGCCGTCTTTCTTTATTAGGGAATGAAGCATAGGGACCTTCAAGCCTAAGGCCTTTCGCTAAAGCAAGCTTAATCAAAGTTATTATGTGTGATTTAATGATTGGTAAAAGGGTTTAATAATTTAAAAGAAGTCTTAGGTTCCAACTTTAATGTTGTTAGATGTTACCTAAAACTCCCAACTATATATAAGTTTCATAATTAAAATCATGCGTGCTGGATGTATGTGTTATACCATATTCCAAATTGGAATGAACTGTAGAAATATTCAGATTAGTTTAAATATAGCTTTCTCGAGAATAATGGAGATGGTGAAATTAGAAAAGAAATTTAAGGCGTTTCAAAATATATGTGATTATGAATTCGAGGACCTAAAAGATCAGTTTNTCCCAACTATATATAAGTTTCATAATTAAAATCATGCGTGCTGGATGTATGTGTTATATCATATTCCAAATTGGAATGAACTGTAGAAATATTCAGATTAGTTTAAATATAATTTTCTCGAGAATAATGGAGATCGTGAAATTAGAAAAGAAATTTAAGGCGTTTCAACATATATGTGATTATGAATTCGAGGGCCTAAAAGATCAGTTTATATCAGTATTGCAATTAGATCGCTTCCTGGGCTCGTTAATCATTTTATATGATGCTTAGTGTAAATTAATAAGGTTTTGAAACCTACCAATAAAAAAAAGGGATTTGGAACATAACTGCAATTGAGAGAGAGAGAGAGAGAGAGAGAGAGAGAGAGAGAGAGATAAACCATATGACTAGAGAAGGAGAGTAAGGAGAAAAGGAGAACTCCCCAAGCAACGTAAAACAAAATTTGCAATTGATGCATGTAGTCATCCATCCATCCACAATTAATGTACACACACAACAGAAAATGAGATGTATTATTAGTTCATAGTGAGCTACTACAAATTGAAGGGTCCCTGAGGAATGAAGACCCAGAAAGCATATGGTACATGGAATAGGAATACAAACTAAAGTATAAGGTCAGTTACCCACATGTAACCCTTTTGTATACAAATCAAGCTACTATTGTGGACATTAGCTTGTGTGGCAGACCTTCTTGACTGAAGGTTGACTAGCAAGGTAGCTACCTATCTGGGACAAAAAAGACTCAACATGTTGCTTCCCAAAGAGTACTACATCTATTCTTAGTAGTATGCTCTACTATGTCTTATTTCCATACAGTTAATTATAGTAGACTACAGCATACGTCCTCACCATCCTGCAACAAACGTAAACAAAATCCAATTTTATACATCAGATTAAATGGGATTACCAATATAAAGTCAGATGCATCGATCATTTATCATTAACACTTGTAATACCTGATCTAGATGATGGTGAGTTTTCATACCACCCAAAAGTGATGTTAATAATAAAGGGAACCTGCAAAAACAGAAAATAACGAAATGTCCATTAAGTTAAATCGGGTTTCATGACTTGGATAAATTTTATCTCTTTTATCTACACTCCCAAGACTAACTATATCTTACCCTGCCACCAGTTCCCTCTCGAAGCACTGTTTGAATTGTTACCATTGGGATCATCATCATCCTTATCGTTCTTGAACTGCAAAATTTGAAACCAAAACCTTATATCGTGAGCGCTAGCTTGTATATTATATATATATATTTATGTACTTTTTTTTTTTTTAATAAAATTTAATTATACAAACATAATTCAATATCCATCCAAGTTTAATTGGTAGATGTTCATACAAAATATTTATCAACAAAAGCACATGATATATATCCTTCTGTAAAACATCATTATTAGTGCATAATAATAATTGAAAGTAAAGAGATAAGACACATATGAGACTCACAATATGGTGGGACTCGGTGGTCCTGGTCCTTGGAGAATAATTTTCTTGACCACCATAGTAAATTGATGAGCTGTAGTAGCTGGGTTCCACTGTCTCATTCTGATAATTGGTACTGGTATTCTTGTTAGATATGCCGCCACTGCTTTCACCCTTGTTACCGTGATTGCCTGAAAGGAATCCAACTCCAGCATTACCAAATTAATCCAGACATATATTCTAACTGGTGGACCAAACCCAACATAGTTGCTTTCAATATCTATATATTCCTTGGTCTTGAGCAGAATAAAACACACTGATAAGGAAAATTTCCAGACGAACCTGGTGTTCCAAAATTTTTGCTTCCCACATCTTGCTTTCTTGAATCTTTTCCTCCAACCTTTGTAAGTTACAAAATGAGCACAACAGTTCAGTATATGTCAATTAGAGTTCAATAATTGGTATGAGCTATACAACAACTCAGAGATCAACGCCATTAACTTTATTAATTCAGAAAGCACCTGTTATAAAACTACCCATTCACTAACAAGTGACATGCTTTTGCTTACTTCAGATAACTAGGGAATAGAGACAAAAGGATTCAAAAGCATGCAGTTAGTAAATTGATGATCCTGCAGGTTCTTTTCATTATGGAGTATAAATACCATATGGTAACAGAACAACTTTTAATTAAAAACCTTGTAGTTGTCGAATCAGTAAAAGTTTCAGCATAATGTCCGCAATAAAACTACCATGTACAAGCTGCAACCAAACTATATATACAAAGAAGTCCCTCCTCATCACAACCATAATAAAATTATCATTTACTCAAAATAGAACTGCAGAGAAGTCAGATAACACCAACCGTGCATGACTAACTAACAAAAAGAAGAAAATTCTTGATAAGGTGCAGTGCTTCAATTGAGCAAAACCCATACATAAAAAATAAAAAATAAAAAGAAAAACTGTAAAAGAAGTGAAAGGAGGTCATGCATACAGTGGATGAAGGTGGGAAAATGGAGCCAAATATGCTGGAAGAGGAGGATGAAGTGGAGGAGGAGTGCTTGGGACCAAAAAGATGATCAAAATTCATGGATGAAGAAGAAGAACCCCCAACTTGCTTTTTGTTGTTCTCCATGTGAGAATGAATGGGTAATATTACAACACTAAGGCTCTAATTTGAAGAAGGGTTAGCTTTCTTTGTCAACCAACGAACAAAACTAAAACTACTAGTTCGATAAGTATCCCGTAACGACCAAAGACCAAAAAGGAGGATTGGATAAGATTTGCAGAAAACCCAACAAACAGATAATAAGGGAATTGAAGGCAGAGCAGAGCAGATACAGATACAGATACGGATACAGAGCAGAGCACGTGAAGATAGCACATGTGTTGGAACAACATACGGTCTCACCCTATTTATAGGCCCAAAAATATGCTGCGCCCATGTGCTCTCATTCAATTCCATCCCCCTCCTTTCTCTCTCTATCATTTATTTGACACATGCCCTCCCCGTTGGCCCCAACTGGGACCCTCTTCGCATCTCCAAACCCATCTTGCCACGTGTCTCCCCATCCTAAATCTTTGACCTTTGCTGGACCTTGGCATTTGAAGGAGGGTTTAATGAATGTAAAGGGTGAAGACGCAATAGTGCCACGCACAACAAGATAGAATGGATAAGGTGTGATTGAACAACTTGGGTTTTATTCGGATCCGACCCTTTTCATCGGACAGTTGACCCTAGACAATTTCTCATCCTCATCCTTTTTTTTTTTTTTCCACTAAATTATATCTTTATTCCCACAAATCTTCAAGAATCTAACTGTGATTTAGCGAGAGAGAGATACCAGCCTTTGGTTGGATGCAGTTCTAGATTTTTTGAAATATGTATTTAATATTGCTCAAGTGACATGAGAATCATTGGCATCATAATGATATGTTACTACCAGGTATTGGTTCAATAATTAAAAGTAAATTGAGTCTTAAGGTATTTTAGGTTAAAGATCTTGAATTTAAATTTTTTGAGTCATACTTATTAAAATTTTTTATTAATTACTATTGTTGTTCTGAACAAGGATTAATCTCATATCTAAATGATATATATACCTTAGATGTAAACAAAAAAAAAAAAAAAATGATATGTTACTAGGTCAATATTCGTCATTTTCTAGGAATTTTTATGTTATCTTTTTTAAAAATTGAAAAGAGCCATAGGCTAGAATTTTCAATGTGAACAAGAACATTTAGGACTTATTTAAATGTATTGGATTTGATATACATGAGTGGTAGATAAGATCGTTAATTAGTAGTTAGAGAAGAATTAAGGAATCAAGAATTCAAGATAGCATATATGATTATATCAACTTTATTCCCTAATTAATGATTAGAGCAATTAATTAATTAATCTGCAAATGGTCACGTGATTTTGAAAAGAAGATATATATGGAAGGAGTTATAGGAGAATTATATTGTGAATATATATGTGGCAGTTAAAGAATTTTCATTCATTCCCTCAGGTTCCTTTTGGATAACTAAGGATAAGGACATGCACTGGAGAATTTCTTGAGAGGTAATATCTTCTAAATAAATAAAACCAACATCTTCTAAAGCAACAAAGCAAGAGTACTTTATCTCAGAGACTCTTGTGGGTTAATCTGATTAAGGGAATATGCTCCAAATCCCTGGAAGCTTCTTTTTGCAAGAAGTAGAAGCCCCCATTTCGTCACTTCCTAATACATATATAGATCATAGGTAAATCAAATTTTTCTATTTAGAATTTTCCTTAGTTCAACGTATAAATAAATGAATAGATAGACCTCAATAATTAAAAGCTTGAATTCTCCACTCAGAAAGCTAATTCAAATAATTACACAACTTAGAAAATTAAACTAATGGTAAAAGTAAAAGCATTCCGTAACACAATCAAGGAAGATAGTTATTCAGATATTTTTTTTTCTTAAATATTTATAACAAGGCATTTGACTCTTCTGGATATTTTGGCCAATGACAGAGTTGGATTGTGGCCATTATACTAGCTAGCCTCAAAATAAACGACGTTTATCAAGTTGCTTATTATATTGTCAAACCGCACAATATTGCAAGAAGAATTTTATATTTATATATATCTTTGGTTTACCCCACTATTTCTGGAATCTAATCTCATGCCAATTTGCTGGGTCGTTTTTTCTAGCAATATCCATATTGTATATATATTGATCTAAATTATATTTCCGTAATCTTACAATCTGATTAGAAATTTGCTGACATCTTGCTTTCGTTTGTGTGATAGTTTAAGGTCTAATTAAGTATGGGTGCAAAAATGTGTGTTACCTCCTTTAGAACATAAATGCATAAACTTCTTTCTTTTTATTTTTTTTTGAGATGCATAAACCTCTTTCTTAATGTGAAAAATACTTAAACTTTAGTTGTATAAATATATATCTCTAGTGATAACGGAATCCATGAGACAAAAAAAAAGAGGGGACTTGGTGAATTGAACAGAAAGACTTTCGACAAGGAATTGGAATGAATTCATTTCTTCACATGAGAGCCAGCAGTATAGATTCGCTTGACCATTGGAGCTGTCTCTGGCATTTGGAAAGATGATCCTCAGACAAACAAGACATACATAGAAAAAGTTCTTATTCCAAGGTTCAAACACATGAATGCACGAGAAGATGACTTTCATATTTTGAGTCATATCTTACGCACAGAATCTGTCATCTTATGACAATACCAGAAACTTCCATTGGATTTGGACTTTGTGTCTTATTATTGTCTAATTGTTCCTTTCAATTCTTCCATTTGAACTGTCTATTTCTTCGAATTTTCAACCCATAATCATGTCATGGAAGAATCGCTTCTAGACTAAAGCCAACTGTTACAACGTACTTAGCTGTGATTCAGACAACAAAATATATACGTGATTGATAGGACATTGAGGGAATAATATTTTTTTCCCAAGTATAAAAAAATCTAACTGTTAAAAAACTTCTAATGACTATTGATTCTTATTAATTAATCAATAATAAAGCAAACGCTTTGAGTACGTGTTGCCCTTTATTTGTCGGTCACCATAACATGAATATGCTGGTTGCAACTTGTAAACCCAAGTTGGTCACTTAGCCAATAATATCCAGTATATATGCAGGTACTTCTCTGGATCATAAGAACCAGACAATAATTCATGAGTTTGACTCTTGTCATGTCTTGCTCTTCTCTTATCCAACGCAATATTGCACCTTCTTCGAAAACATGCTCTTTTCCATGATGGTACAATACTTTATTTGAGCCTTCTAATTGAAGCTAGTGATAGAAGCTTCCCTTTCATGGAGGGTGCTCACGTTTGAGCCTGGCAGGGGGGTCAATTTTCCCCTAACTGCCTCTATATATATACAGTCTATCCCCCTCCTCACCCATTTTCCCACCCCCTCAAATCCCTGTCACAAAAAAAGTATTGTATAATCCTGTTAGTTTATGGGAAGGATAGTAATGGTGTATGTGTATATGTTTGATTAATAGATGGGTGGGTAAGGTGAGAAATGATAGTTATGTAAAGGAGTCATGGAATAGCTCAATACTAGTTGGAGAATGCAAATGACTTAATAGGTTTAGCCCTCTAGCTTACATCAGCAACGTATACGTGATGCCTATTTATAGGTACTTTACACTGACTAATGGAGAAGTCTCTTGAATGGCGGTTTTGAGTTTTCTATTTTTTTTTTTTTTTTACATTTCATTCTAGATTTGTCTAATTAGTTTTATTGATATTTTGCTAAATATTTCTTCTTTGTTATGGATTGGCGGTGGCGGTGGCGGTGGTGTGCTTCTTCCATGTCAGTGATGAAGCTTCTAGTGAAAAAACTCATTCTGAATGACGGTAAATTTCTTCAGCTCTTTGAATAATATTTCTGAAATAATCCAAAAAATTGTGCTATTGTTTAACAAATCCCTTAAAGAAAATAAATTTTTGTTTCACATATCATATCGATCATATGAATTTCATCAACCTTGGAGATGGCATAGCAAAAATAGTGCCAAAAAAATATAACTATTAAATATATTTGTAACAATAAAGTATACCGAAAAATGAAAATGAAACTGAATCAGTGGTCTGAATATGCATTTGATTTATCTATCAAGTGAAACTGCCCACTGATTAGGAAAAAAAATAATGTAATTCTTTGTAAACAAATTCAATTCGATATTACCTATGCAGTTCTTCTTCGTGAACAAACATAATAAATTTTATCGATCGGAATAAATAGCTGCACTCTAAAAAGAAATACATATAAATCAAAATTCATCCTTATCATTTCCTGACTGGCTACAGAGCAGCCAACCACAGAAATTTAAACAAAAATTAACTAAAACAAGTTTATTAGTACAGAATAATTAATATTCCATCCTAAAGCAGATATAGGGAATCAATCATCAAAGGTTGACCTAGCTATATAAAACAGACAGTTAATTATTAAAGGTTGGCATATATATATGTCTACTATATCAGAATTCAGTAGAAACGATACATGCATCTCGCATCTCTAGTATTTCCATGGGTGGCAGCGGAGTTTGGAGCAAGCAGCTTCCCAAGTGCTTCTGCATTCACCACCTTCACCATCGCAGCAGTTGCACACAAGTCCAAGAGTCGAAAAAGCTAGACTCTTTGACTGCCCTATATATACATTAATCAACAAAACTCAATCCAGATCTTCAAACCAATATTGAACTTAAAATTTATATTTAGGAATCAAAAACTTAAAGTATATAGAATAGACATTTTGATTGCTTACCTCTTTTGTGGAGGGTTAAAACCTGGTTGGCTTCCACACCTTTCGGGTTGTGAGAATTGGCAGCAATCATTAGGAGGCAAGCATAAAACAACACAAGCCACTTTTGGGTGAGCATTTCTTACCACACTATAGAGAGCAAAACAGAGAAAAATGGCTTCAATTAGAAGCAGAAACCAAACGAGTAAAATAAACTAAGGCAGGAGAAAATTGGCGACCAGACGCTTTCTTTTTAAAATGGTAAATGCGGGGCATTATTATTTAATCGCATGGCAGGGCTATTCCCATGCCCTTGTCTCTTATGGTAACTGCGTGGAACTTCTAGAATGATTGTAGGTGACGCGCCACGCGTTCTGTCGCATCAAGCTTCTCGTACATGGGCCATGGGTGAGGATTTCAGTCAAGTTACCGTTTGTCGTCCGCCCAGGTGCTTCTCTTTGAATTTTCAATTATTTTCTTCTTCTTCCACGTGATGTGGTTTGATTTGAATTTCATTGTCGTAACTTTGAGTAATCTTTCCATGTGAACAAGCATTAGTTTCCATCTAAATTCAAATGTGTTTTGATATGTGTATTGGAAAAAAATGAAAAAGCTTTGGCTAAGTAAAACTGTCTCCAATCTTAAAAGTTGTTTTCTCATCTTTTCCTTTGGGNACATGGGCCATGGGTGAGGATTTCAGTCAAGTTACCGTTTGTCGTCCGCCCAGGTGCTTCTCTTTGAATTTTCAATTATTTTCTTCTTCTTCCACGTGATGTGGTTTGATTTGAATTTCATTGTCGTAACTTTGAGTAATCTTTCCATGTGAACAAGCATTAGTTTCCATCTAAATTCAAACGTGTTTTGATATGTGTATTGGAAAAAATTGAAAAAGCTTTGGCTAAGTGAAACTGTGTCCAATCTTAAAAGTTGTTTTCTCATCTTTTCCTTTGGGTTAAAGTTCACCCACAATTATACTTCTTTTTGCTTATAGATTAAAAAAAAATTGTTTTAATAGATAAGTTTGTTTTGGTTTCTGCAAGCTTTCTCTTTTCTATAATTTGAACTTAAGTAATGCCTTTATATAATTGTTCAAATTTTTTACAGTAGAATTGCGTATATTACTCAAACATTCTCTATACAATTAAGTGTACTATTATTTACAAAATTCTTAAATTCATAAACCTAAATAACAATAAAGGCGATTATTTTGTCGATTTAAACAAAATAAATTGTCCATAAACAATTTTTTTCAATTACATTGTTAATCGAATCATGTAATTATTAACAATGTTACCACTAAAACTAGATTTAGTTAGTTATTTACATAAGCACATAGAATACAATTATATCCTAAAATTATATTCTTAGCCAAAAAAATTAACACTATCTATCTAATAGCTAAAAAAGAAGAAGTTATTTTTAATGTTAGTTCAATTTAATTATGAAATCTTTTTTTTTTTTTCAAAGATCTAGGAAATTACTTAGGAAATTCGCAAAAAGAAATCAAAAGAATTTATACGGGAAAGCTGGAAGCGTCAAATGATATACTGACTATAAATGAGATTAAGTGGCTGGAGATAACTATAACCAAATAGCCATAACTATAATTAAATTACTTTTCTATACAAACACGGAAAAAGCGCATGTCAAATTATTCATAGATTAATTCCCTGCAAGGGATGGAAGCTGACAATTGCGATATTTGGAATTCTTTCTGAGATGCAATGTAATGTAACTTGCTTGTTATGTGAAACTATAAAAATATATATAAATCAATATGCATTACAGAAAATCATTTTCTGATGTAGCCACCGGGACACTTGTTCACTAAGAAAATAAAAAAAATCAGAAGACTTTTTTTTATAACTGTTTTATTCTTAAAAAAAAAAAAGATTTTTCAGCTTCTAATTCTTTTAAATAGAGTTTATTACTACACTTTTCTTATAGTGTTAGCTTTTATTAGTATAACATGATATTAATTAAACACATCAATATATACAATACAATTACCTCATTTTTATCTCTTCTATGCCACCTCATTTGTTAGCTATTTAAAATTTATATTATAAAGAATTCCTACTTTTAAATAATGTGTATATATTGCATTGAATTTTGGTTACGTTAATTTATTAAGAAAATAATTATTTATATTTTTAAAAAATAATATCAATTTAGAACAATGTGAAATATTTTTTTATTGGAGAGAAATAAATTTTTTAGCTGACAAGTGCTCAAAAACTATGCTACAAGAACAGCAATGTGTTATTCTCTTCGATCCTCTCTGTTACAAAATATTTATATTTTAGACCGAGATGCTCTAGGAGATGAAAGGTAAAGGGAAGCCATTCCAATATTTGGAGATTGAAAAAAATTATTTATCACACCATATTGAAACATCACAATTCACATAATTAAATAAAAATAAGTTGATTTGATTTGAAAAAAAATAAATTTCAAGTCAAATTGAAAGTGACCCTAATATGACACAAGAAATAATTTATAAATAATCAATTTTTAAGGTAATATGATTTTAAACAAGTTTTATTATATATATATATATATATATATATATACACTTTACAAACGAAATCAATTTAAAAATTTTAGTGATTGCAAATGAAATTTTACAAGTTAACCAGAATTGATGTTTAAGTTATTGATGATTGTTAATACGAAATTCAATATTGAAACGATAAGTATTGATGCTTGCACATTGATTTTGGGAACACATTCACTGAAAGTTTTCATTGTAAATAGCATACCTCTTTTTTAATACATTTTTTTTTTTTGGCCATAGTCCTCTTTTTTAATATATGGACTACTGCTTTTTTTTTTTGGAGAGAATACATAAAAAAGAAAAAGAGTTGAGATCGTGTAAGACACGGATAAATAATTTATTAATTCAAATCTATATAGCACGAGTACAGGTATAGGTTTTGAGATCGTGTAAGGTACGCATTTCTTTTATTGGTACGTGTTTCGCATTTGTGTCCTTACTTGCCATTTTAGTGCTAGGTTCAAATCATGGGAAGGTCAATATTTTTGTTCTTATTCTCTTTTTATCACATGCTTTCTCTTTCTCCTTTAAACTCCTAAGACACGCTATATAAGTAAGACTTTTATTTATTTTTGTCTTACATGCATATGCGGGCTCTATTTAATGTGATTTAGATGTAAGCCAAACTGTATTTATTGGTTTGATAAGTTTACAGAAAATAAATCGCACAATTTTTTTTTTTTAATAATTGGTTCTATTCGAATTTCATTTCTTTAAAAAATGTTATGTAGTGATAATACAAAATTATATTGCAAAAGATGAATCAGATCAACACGCTTAAAATATAATTTAATTAAACTTGGACTTTGTTCTATTCTTAATTACCATGATTCACTAAATTGTAATTCTAACACTTAAGAATATAGGATAAACAAAGTCTTATAGTACAATTGGTTTAAAGCTCTTTCAATACTGTTGATCGGTTCTCATGTTCGAATTTTTATTTTGTTATATTTATTGTAAAAACCTTAGCTTTTTTTTTTTTTTTTTTNTTTTTTTTTTTTATCTAATGAAAAGAAAAATACAAATAAAAGAAACAAATAGAGAAAGGGGACTCACTATATAATATATGTTAACCAAAAATTCACAAGATTTTTCTAATGAAAGAATGGAGTCCTTTAATTTCATCATTGTTTAAAATGCCCAGCTTATTTTTGAAGGTGGAATTCACTGACTCAAGTGTCCACACATTTGATATAGACTTTACAATTTTGATGTAGAGACAATCCAAGTACTCCTTCCATGCATGTATGAAATTTCTCCATCAATTTCGATAAAAGAAAATGGAATCACTCTGAGTCAAGGAGGATCAGCCTTTTCTTGTAAGTCAATGAATAAACAAAGACCTATGTCGTGAAGAACCCGATTGATTTTCATCATTGTTCACGTTTTAACAATGAATTTATTTATTTTATCATGTAAAGGGTGTGTTCAAGAATCAAAATCTAGCTAGATTAAACGTTTTAATTACATTGGGTTGTATAAAAGCCAATTGTAACTGATAATGTAATTGATCTTAAAGATGGAAATTTTAGACAATAATCAACTTATTGTCTAATTTTTTAAAAAATTATTAGAATCATGCATGTCAAAAGAAATTATTAGAACCATGACAAGAGAAACCTATATGTTATGACTGATCAACCAAATTGATATATATATTAACATCAGACTATTAGTTGTTTCTTTGTTTGAGTTTCTACGATGTTTGCCTGTCTTATAGTTGTTAATTTTATTATGTTAAGAAAGAGGAAACTTAGTATCGTTACAACATTGTGGTGAAGCTTTTTGGTCAGAAAGACGCATCATTAAATATCTTTGGCCACATTTATGTCAAGATCTGGAGTGGAGTTTTCATATCTCAATCATGAAAAGATTTTTTAACTTCAGTTATTCTTTCCTAAAAAATGAAAACTTTTCAATCGGTTGAAAATTCCCGACGACTATTTAGGTCAATTTGATTCCATGATGCCAAAATTGATCCCAAGTTGATTGATTGAACAACGCAATTACCACGTCGTCCAACTCTTTTGGTGCTATGCTAGTCTCTTTTGCTCTTATATATGTTAAATTTTTTATGGAAAGCAAGGACTTATTTAGTGGAAATATGTTTGTTAGGCTAATTAATTAAATGAATTATGGTGTTGTCAGCCCTATTGGTAATAGTTATTCGACAATGTTGTTTCTCATGAAAATTGGCATTGATAAAAGTATCACGTATAGATATGGCCTTCGCAAAAGGATCTACACGTTTTCACTTTTTAGCAAGGACCTTGTATCTTCCCCTTGTTTGTTGCCATATTTGTCCTGTTATTCATTGCTTTATATTTTGTTGGAATAGCAATGCTCTATTTTATTTTATTTTATTGGGCTAAATCCCTTGGTATCAATTGTGAAGTCAGAAAATAAAAACCAATTTAATTGTAAAAACTTTTGAATATTTGGCATGTTTATCTTCAAATGTTTGAAAAGCAAATTTCAGTAGTTCACGTTGCCGTTTTATTGTCATAACATCTTTGTTGGGCATTGTTGAAAATATGGTGTGTTTACATTGTTGAAAATTATGCATGAATAAGTTATTAGATGTGATTTAATGGTGAGAGATTTAAGTAATTTACAAGAGATTAATAGTTCAAGTCTTCGTGCTAGAAAATTATGTATGAATGACAAAGAAATTAATGAAATTCAAAAAGAAGAAGATAGGTTTTTTTTTTTTTAAGGTGAAGGTAACGTACGGAAGATAGTTACACTATAATAATTAAAATTAAAAAAAAAAAACAGCAAGAAAGGTTGCCAGCAATAGGATGATGACAAATACAATAGTTTCTAACGGGTTATGTGCGGAAACTAAATTATTTCTGCCTTATATAGAACTTTAGTATGAAAAAATATCATATAATATCTATTTTAATTAGTAAGCATAGCTAGTTAGCAAGCTGGCTTATGAATTATCCAATATTATGATGGTTTTCTTTAAGAAGCAATTGGTGCTGGAGCACCCAGTCCTTGATCATTTAAAATGCTCCCTGACAAATCCTCATTTTGCCGTCCATATATGGGTATCGGGATGAAGGGTTCTGCTTGGATAAACTGAAACGACACCGTCCGTTTCTGCAAGTAATGTTCGCATAAGAATTCTTTATTATGTTAATTTTCCTAATTTAATTGTTTTGTGAATCTAATTAAAGCAGTAGGTTTTTGAATTTACAAAAGATCCAAATATCATTGGAAGTAAATGGACTGAGACAACGAATTATTACTAGAAAGAAGGCCAAAAAAAAAAAGTATAAAAGAAATCTTACTGGCTAATTTTGCTTCTTGTTTTGGAGTGAGCCAGGCTGCAAATCCACAGAAAGCTTGTTCATACGCGCGCGTAAACCAGCGCATGAGTGGCCTTGCTCCTTCCACATGGCAATCACATTGTAATAATAGATATGCAAAATTTACGAGAGAAGGAAGCTTAAGTTTATGGGCAATGACATTTTTTATCACATGTGTGATATATAGTTTACCTGGTCCCAATAACTTTCTGTAGAAGGCTCAAATAACGTGCCTTTGTTGCATGTTTTCCACCAGAGCAAGACTCAACGGCCACAATGTATATCTAAATCAAGACACAGAAGGGCCTTATGTATTATTGTTAATAGAAGAAAAAGAGAGAGAGAGGGCAGTGATCAAAATTGTATTCACCTTATGGCCATTATTAATGGCTTTTGGTTGGTTGGCGAAGATTAGTAGTAGTGACAGAAATAAACATGGAAGATAGAGAGCCATGTATATATAAATTGTAGAAGCTAATTAAGTGTGATTCTATGAGTTGCTCTATAGGATGAAATACCCTATTTTATATATTGGAGAGACAGAGGGCAGACTTTATGGTAACTGGTAAGTTTCCGCTAAGCATTATGTTGTAGCTACATAACGGTTAAGTGAAAAACACTGCTTAAATTGAATTTAACACTTATTTTACGTTTTCATGCCTCCTTCATAAGTAGCACAAAATTTATGGTACTGGAAACCATCGCTTTTAAATTGCACGAAATTTAAAGCCGAAAAATCCCAGCTTAACACACTGAATTTCATGGCGACTTTTTCTGTCAACTAGCTTCTATGTTGCCTTTTTTCCACTTCTACGACTTCTTTTTCTTTCAATTTTTCTTCTTCTTGTTTTCCCTCACTTCAACCTCCTCGTCATATCTTTTTATTTTATTTTATTTTTTATGTATGTATCTGCTACTTTAGACTTCAGAGATCTAACTCTCCCAAACTATAAATTGGTAGTTACTAATTACTATATTAATTAGACTAATAATATAATAGAGAAAGTAAAGATGTTAAACTTTTTTTCTTAGCTAAAGCTAGAGATGTTTTTGGTCATTAAATAAATAGAGTTAAATTTTTTAGTTATAGATATGGGATATGAAAATTCAAACTTGAGACCTGAACCTTTTTTAGATATCTCTGAACTAGTTGTATTTTGTGTGCTTGTGTCTAACTTTTTTCTTTTTTTGATATATCTCAAATTTTTTTAAAAAAATACCTTGTGAGAAATATTTTCTCTTGCATTTTTTTTGGTTAGTTGAATAGCATTATGTATTGTAACATTACCCTAAGTTCATATATAAAGTCTCGTTCATATGCTGTTTTAGCGTCTTATAACTTTATTATTATGGCTTTGGTTGCAATTATGGTCTTAGGCAGAAATGAAATTAAGTTAGTGGTGGCGTTTAATTTAATGGGAACAAATCTACGAAAGGAGCTTCCATGTACGAGAACGAGACAGCCACGTATCAAACTACAATTAGGGTTGCCATGCCTAATAAGACATACATGCCTAGTGTATGATACTTCATATAAGAAACTATTATAAGAATACATCTATATTCTACCCTATCTTCTAGGTCATTTATGTTCAACATGCAACCAGAGTTTTAATTTTTTTGCTTTTCTTTGAAAAAACAATTATCATTTCATTATGTGGTTACTGTTACAGTTCTGTCTCCCATAAACTATTTTCTTGAAAATAAACATATATGTTTTCTTTTTCCCCATAAAACATATATGTATCTAGTCTTAGATGCTGTACTTTTTGGTTGGTAGCAGCAATGAGATTTGCACGAAAGAATCACATCTACCTCGTGTGATGAAATGAAAATTTCGTTTCATGCAAATATTTTGAGAAAATTATTGTTTAATTTTAAAAGTTTAATCGGTTTCTTTTATATTATATAAAATATTTTTTAGTGTTATATAATTATTCTGTTTATTTTTAAATACAATAATCATATATATAAATAAAACAATTACATAACATAAAAAAATAATCACACATAACACTAAAAAATAATTACATATGTTAACAAAATAACCGAATAACACCAATAAATATTTTAGACATTTTACACAATATGTAAAGAAACAAACTGAATTTTTTTTTTTTTTAAAGAAGCATTGCCCTTTCTTTATTACAAATATTTTGAGTTTTTGACTATATTCTTTGGATAATGAAACTGGCAAGTGATGTGGAGACTGGAGATCCAAATGGCATGGCAAATCGTTTGGTGTGAACTTTCTTTGAAATCCTTCGGGTTTAATAGCATTACTCATTTAATACATTTTTCTTTGGTAAATCTTTCATTACTATATTCCTTCTTTATTTCAGAGTACACAATTTAAAAAGCAAATATCACAGTTTACATTTTTTTCCCACATTTTGCATCAGTGCTTTGTTCAAACAAATACAAATTTAAAGTGAATTATTTCCTCCTCCATATAAATCTGTACTGCTAGTTCTGTTGTACAAGAAATACAGTAATGGGGCTCCTCACTTGGTGTGCACCATCATCCCACACCAAAGAAGCAGAAGCTGGCGTTCTATCTATGCTTCCCCCAACACTGAGCTTAAAGGACAGTTTCTGCCCAATAGAACTGAAGGACAAGCTTGGAGGGGTCACTGTTATTTCTAGCCCTATTGGAGCAATCACAATAGCCCTATATATGGATGTTGGGGAACCAACATTTGTGACAGTTCTAGTGAAAACGGCACCTATAGATACATGAGAAGGGGTGGCAACGGCAAAAGAAGGTAAGTTTAGATCCCAAACACTCCCATCTGTGACTCCTACACAGCTACTATTATCCCCTGTAACAATCTGTAAGAGCCTTGTATCATAACCTTGTCCACACAAGAAATTCACGTAGTCAACTTCACTAGCATCATATACCAAGCCAGGATTTAAGGCCTTGAGAGGATTTATATGGCCTGCGCCGTAGGCAAATTCAGCATCTGGGTTAATATCAGCACTCATTGGCGTAGCTGCAAAGATTATACCAACAAGTTAGCAAAAAATTTTGCTGGCTTGAGGATTAGAGAATTGATATTTCCACAATCCAAAATACACAATTATACATAAACATTATATATGAAAGAATCTTAGTTTGATATAAAACAATTTAAGTAAGATCTGCCTACTGTTTACTTAGTAGGATGAAGATTGTTTATATATCATTACTCTGATGATTGTAGCCAATACCTGTTGTCATAATTGCTGACTTAATGGCAGCAGGAGACCATGTAGGATGGAAGGATTTGATGTAGGCAGCTACACCGGTTGCATGAGGGCACGCCATTGAGGTACCTGAGATGATATTATACTGTACTCGTCTGCTGTCACCTTTAACTCCAGCAACAGGAGCATTTGGAGACCATGCAGCCAGAATTTCAACTCCTGGTGCTGCAATATCCGGCTGTGGTTAGACAAAATAACAGCAAAGGAAGTTAGAGCATATATCTGTAATTGCAAGTAGCAATTTTATGTTATGCAGATGAATTTCTGAGGAATTTACCTTGAGAATGTCTAGCGTAACTGGATTTGGACCCCTTGAGGAAAAGGTGACTACATAAGGGGAATGAGTATCATTGAAAGTGGTGCTCTTCAATATGGTTGCGGTTGCATTACTATGATGCATTTCAGAAATCTATTAGACTTAACATGCTATGAAAATTTCTCTTCTTGATTGGAAAAGGGATGAGTTTCAGTTTAATTATACCTTGTGGTAGTTAGGTATGTGTAAATGGAACTAGCATCCTCTGTATTAATGTGAGATGCAGGCAAAGCATATGAATAGCCAGAATCTTTGATTCGATTGCTGTGCATTACAATTCCAGAAGCACCAGATGCAAACCCTATTTGTTCAGGACCAATTGAGTCACCACAAAGAACAATTTTTCCCTTCACCAAAGCTGGGTCCAACGAATTTTCTAAGCAAAGGCTGCAATTTAACCAAGCAGTTGATGAAAATTAATGTATCAAACAAAAAAGGGGTGCAGTTGTACGTATTACCAAACTTTCAGGTTGAACTGGAAATTGGAACACAAAATACTTTTTCACAGGTAAGAGGAACTAGAAAATTTAATAGCAAAAGAGGTTGATATCATCTTAGGATCTTTGCTACTTTAGCAGTACCTGGATACAGAACTATTATAGCCTCCAGCAATGTTTGGCGCATCTCCACCAAAAAGTAAGGGATACAGATTGCTACTCAGGTCAAATGTATTTACTGAAACTCCCTGCAAATAGCACACAGATTTTCATTAGTACATTCTAATTTCACTTGGTGAATCTAAACAGTATGAAAGTATGGCACCAATTGATGAGGCAATTATCAGCCAAGTTAGATGATGGATG
Source organism: Cercis canadensis (assembly GCA_003255065.1). Lineage (NCBI taxonomy): Eukaryota > Viridiplantae > Streptophyta > Magnoliopsida > Fabales > Fabaceae > Cercis > Cercis canadensis. Next base: position 1,127,071 of record QAOA01000580.1, on the reverse strand, counting down.
ATAAAATAATTATGAAATGTAGTTACGGAAGGATTCTTACCTCATAAATCAGATTGTCCCCCAGCTGAACCTTGGTGGAGAACTTTCTGTCAGTGGTGCTGGCAGCCACAGAAAGAGTCCATGGTGAAAAATTGGTGATAGTAGAAAGATCTGGTCCATTGTTACCGGCAGAACTTGATGTCAATATCCCATTTTTCATAGCATGAAAAGCTCCAATTGCAATTGAGTCATTGAAATAGTGTTTATGAGTTTTGCCTCCAACTGAAAGCGAAATTATGTCAACTCCATCTGCTATTGCATCATCAAATGCTGCAAGAATGTCAGCATCATGACAACCATCAGACCAACATATTTTATACACAGCAATTCGCGCTGATGGAACCCCTCCTCGCGCTGTCCCCAAGCCAAGGCCAAATAAGCTTGCTGAGCTAACTAAACCCCCAGCAGCTGTTGATGCAGTGTGTGTACCATGACCATCTGAGTCTCTAGGAGATATGATATCATCTTCACCAAATTCGCCATCACTGCGATAATATTTTGCTCCAATGATTTTACTGCACACATAACAAATTGCACATTTTGTCAGTTGCTTTGCAAAAAAACGACTTTTTCCCATTGTAAGAACTGAAGATATGGTAATTTACTTGTTGCAAGTTATATTGTGGCAGCTTCCCTTCCATTGGGTGGGTGGTGGACCATATCCTGAGTCATTGAAGCTACTGGACTCTGGCCAGATTCCTGAGTCAATCACTCCTATAATAATGTCACTTTCTATAGTAGCTCTATTAACTTGTTGAGGAAAGCCTAAGAAGTCCCATGACCTTGTGGTGTGAAGCTCCTTCTTTCCATTTAAGAACACAGAAACTACACCTTCCATTGCTGAATAGTGAATACCCAAAATAATTGTCAGAATGCAGAACAGAACACGTCTCTCAATTCCAACAAGAAAAATTTATGGGGTTACTTACCAGCAATTTTTTGCATCCCCTCCTCTGTAAGCTTCACAACAAATCCATTGAAACTTCTCTTAAAGCTATGGAGAAGAGCACCAGCTGCTCTATTGCTGAAAATATGAGATTTGGAATGTTACTTTTTTGATAATTCAGAATCTCAATGTTTGATATTGTTTTACGTTCTTCTTAATCACTAATCTATGGGATAAAAATGAACGTCTTATTGACCAAAATGTTTTACATTTTCTAATATGGTTTAAGGATAGTCTTTATAGTCTTCCGCCAATTGAACTGTTATGATACAATCATAATTGACCAAAGCAGAAATGTTATATGAAAATTTGTCAAATTATTGAAGGGGGCCAAATGTACCTGCCAAGAGTTTTTTGAAGCATGCTCGTGTGAAGCATTGACATAGGAACATCTCCACCTGGGTGATTACCCATATACACAATATAAGTCTGCAACCACAATCCAAATCACTAAGAATCATCAGAAGAGGAAGAAGAAAAAGAAGCAACAAAAACTAAAGGGTTGACTATGGTATAAATTAGCATGGTTGACATTCACAGGCATGTCTTAAAAGCCAGGCTATTTCTTGGCAGGGCTAGCTGTATAAAGTCTAAAACTTAGGCCAAGGGACAAGAAATAGCAGGCAATAAAAACTGAGTTCAAGAATCTAATAGCATAATTAGGAGTAATGACATAGATAAACTTGCCTTTCTGTCATCTTGAGAATCAGCTTGAGAAGTAAGTAGCATTGCTGTGAGGGTGAGAAGAAGAAGCCATGAACAAGAAGAAATTGCTCCTTCCATTGAAGAGGTTAGCTGAAAACTCAGTAATAGCAAAATGGATGCTCATATAAGCAAATTTGAAGGCTGTGTATATGTAGTCTTGCAGAAGAAAATGCTCTCTGCATATAGCTTGTTTATTCAAATTATTCTATATAATTTCCAGTAGTTTTTCTAAATGAAGTCAATGGTCCTCAGAGTCAACTTCCATATCAGTTTTCTTTTTATTCTATAAATGTTTATAAGCTTCATCCTGAAGAAAAAGAAAAAGTCAGTAAATGAAGATTTTTATTTCTGAATAATATTTATATGGAATTCTATTATAGTATTAAAATTAGGCAAGCAGTGTTAACTTAATATGAGAAGAAGGCAAGAAATTGAAGTTAAGCTATGTATGACGGATTCAAATGAGCGTAAATTAAAACCAAAGATGAAGACTTTTTGGAGGTAACATGACAGTGAGAGTGAGAGATCGAGGACTATTCTTGGAACGGAATTTAAATGAAAGCAACGGTTGAAGACGAAGCCAAACCCAATTAGTTTACTACCCACTGCTTTTATATTACTAACACTGTATAAGGAAATCTCAAAGTCAATGTTCCACAAACCTAATCCTGATTCCGCCAAAATGTACTCGGATTCTTCAATTGTTACTCGATTACCATTTATCGTGTAAGTTTTAATATATATATAGTATGATTACAAAAAGATAAGGAGAAAGAAACTGTGATGCCAAACTTCGAATTAGTTGTGCATAGATTAATAATCATTCGATATGGATATTACTATAATTAAATATGTATTTCATTTTAGAAGAGTTTCAAAACATTGTTGCTTATTATGTTTTTCCTTTTTTTTTTAATATGAATTGTTGCTTATTATGTTAATCTTTGTTAACCC